>JAQZBX010084048.1:0-13307 GCA_029593785.1 Cabassous unicinctus | reverse complement strand
AGACAATCTCCGACCCTTAACCAGCATTTCTGATCTATAGTACCTTCCTGTGGGAACCAAGGGCAGGTTTTTAATAGGAAATTTTAAAAATGTGCGAGATCCTTTTTTTTAACTCTAGTTCCTCGTGCCTTGAGCGATTGTTTCACTTGCTGAATATATAATTCCTGTTGGGAGATTGCTTGTCCCATGATAGGGGTGGGGGCTTACCTTTCTCTTTTTCTTCTTCCTTTCACCAACACTGATCAACTGCTGAACGGATCCTTCTCGCGAGCGAGTCCCCTCGCGGCGATCCCAGACGTGGTGAGTGTGAGAGCTCTCTTCCTGAGTGCGGCGTTCTCTCCTTTACAAAGCCGAGCGCCTCACGTTGGGCGCCATTTGTCCCGTCCCACGGGACAATCAACTAGGGGCTCAGCTCCTGTGACGAGAGAATGGTATGGGACAAGAGACATGAAGAACGACAGCAAGACAGGATTCTGATCAAGCTGCAAAAGTTTATTGAAGAGGCAGGGTATATATACTCTGAAGGAAGAGGGTGAGGATTGGTGGCTGTTAAGGATGGGTGGCGGTTTGGGATTGGTGGTTGTTGTTGCTAGGGTAGGTGGCAGAAATGCTTTTGGCACGAACTCTCTTAACTTCCTTGAAGAAGGCTAACAATAGCTTAAGCTGTTCTTGTATCAGCCCTGGCGGCCATGTTACATGTCACCGGTGCTGCTGACAAGGTGCGTAATATATGTACTACCGTGAAGGTCCCCAACAATTGAAATATTTTTTCCTCATTCCAAGGTCCCCAAAATGCTTTAAATCATCTTTTTAATCCTTCTAAAACACAAGAAAGTTGATGCTAACTTTATCTCACAGACTCATAGAGCAGTTTAGTCACTTGACCCAAGTCACAAAATAATTTGGTGGAACATAATGTGAACATTAGCATATCTGACATCAGAATCCCTGTTGTTTCTTTACTCTTTGTTTGTTTGTTTGTTTGGTTTGGTAATTTAGATAATTAATTTAAATTGATTTTTCTTAATTTATGATACATTTTCAATGTTCAAACTTCAAAAGTCAGTGTATTAGTCAGCCAAAGGAGTGCTGATACAAAGTACCAGATATCTGTTGCTTTTAAAAAAAGTATTTATTTGGGGTAAAAGCTTACAGTTACAAGGTCCCAAAAAGTCCAACTCAAGGCCGCTTTCTTACCAAAGTCAGTTGCCATATGTTAAAGCAAAATGGTGGGCAATCTCTGCCTGGTTTCTCCTTCCTTCTTCCTCTTAAGGCTCTGTCGTCCGAGCTTCTTCTGATCTCAGCTGTAGGCTGAAGGCTGGCATAGAGCTTGTCTCTCAGGGCTTCCTATATCAGTCTGGCATAGGGCTCATTTCTTTCCAGGCTTTAGCTGTTTGAACCTTCTCCTTTCTGTCACATTGTAGAACGAAATGACCAAGTTCTCTCCTCTTCCATGCTTGTGGAGCTCTCTCTCTTCCTGTGTTTCTTCTTCTGTGAGTGTCCGTTTTTCAGCCCACCAGAGGGGCAGGGACTCAACCCTGAGTCATACCCTACTGATGTGGTCAAATCAATAGCCCTAAACTGATTTAATTAAGTAAACTTAAAACCTTTGAATTTAATACAAAGTGTATCACGCCCGAGGAACAGACAAGTTTACAAACATAATCCTTCTCTTCTGGGAGATTCAGAAATAATCTCAAATTGCCACAGGTGAGATAGGCTATACAATAAAAAGTCTGGCTCCCACACCTGTGTCCAGTAGCAACCAATTCTCCTCCCTGAAGATAGCCAATATTATCAATTACCCATCTATATTTCCATATATATCTTATGCTTATAAGGAAAATAATGAGTACTTATGGTCTCTACCTTGCTCAATAGTGGTTAATTATAATTCACAGCACAGTACCCCAAAACTCAGTGACGTAAAGCAATATATAGTCATTGCTACTCTCAGGGCTATGGGACAGTAGCATGGTTCTGCTCTGGGCCTCATTCAGCTGATTTCAAATAGGCTTTCTTTCATATATTTGGAAACACTGGCAGCTTGGCCATCACTAGCTGTGTAGAATAGCCTCACTCACATGTCTGGTCCTTGCTGGGCTCTCAGATGGGCAATAAGGGTAACGTGACCTAGGCTTATTCACAAGGCAGTGGCAGACTTCATGAAAGAGTGCAGAAACATGTAAGGCCCCTTGGAGACTAGGTTCAGAATTGGCACACTGTCATATCTGCCACATTCTATTGGCCATAACAAGTCGTCATTCAAGCCCATATTCAAGAAGTGGGGAAAGACACTTATCTTTGTGGGGAGAGTGGCAAAGTCATATTGCAAAAGTAATGAAAATGAAAGCCCGAATAATCAGCACTGCTAGTATATTCAACCTCCAGTTCCCAATCTATACAAAGGATGGCATATTTTACACATTGTTCACACATCCTTTGTAATGCATTAAATATCTTGGAGATTGTTTTCTAGCACTTCATAAATACCTTCTTGATTCTATTTATAGCTGTAGAGTTGTCTATTATATGGTTGTAGCTAATTCATTTCAATTTTTTTCCTTTTTAACAGCTTTATTGTGATACAATTGACTTACAATAACTGAAATATTTTAAGTGTAGAATCTGATATATCTTGATATATGTATATGCCCAAAGAAACATTATAATCATGAGGTTAATGAACATATACATGACCCCCCAAAGTTTGCTCCTGCCCTTTTGCAATCCCTCCTATTGGTCTCTCTCCTTTGTCCCACCCCTCCTCACTCCATCTGCTGGCAATCATTGATGTGCTTTCAGTGCTTATATATTAGCTTTCCTTTCCTATAATTTTACATAAATGGGATAATGTCATATGTACTTCTATTTGTTGGCTTGTTTCATTCAGCATTATTATATTGAGATCCAGCCACACTGTACAATGTATCAATAGCTTATTTTCCTTAATGCTGAGTACTATTCCATAGTATGGATATTCCAGTATTTGTTTATCCAATTGCATATTAATGGACATCTGGGTTTATTACAGTTTTTGGCTATAACAAAGAGACCAGAAGTCTTTGAATGGGTATATGCTTTCATCCTCTTGCTAGGTAAATACCTAGGAGTTGAACAGCTGTAACACATGATTGGTGCATATTTAACTTTTAAAGAAAATGACAGATATTCAGTAGGACTGTGACAGAATTTGATGAGTAACTAATATAGCACAGTAATGGACACGATGCCTGTTGTAACTCTGTATCTTCTCATTTAGGGGAGTGGATGAGAAATTCACCCATTATAAGAATAAAAGAAAAGTTCTATTTTATTAGGTAGAAATATAGCATTGTTTTGTTGTGGCATGAAAGTTCAAAAGTGTAGTCTATTCCTTTTGCTTAAGAAACCATGTTGTAATTGAGGAGACTGATATATAAATTAGTCATTTTACCCCTGATGGACTGTACATATAGAAAAGATTTCTGGAAATTGAATAACTTAATGGACATGTATGTGTTTTGTAGTTTTTATAAATATAGCAAATTTTTATGCCATAAAAGTTGTATCAATTTATACTCCTAGCAGAAATATGTGGGAGTCCTAGTTACCTCATACTCTTGAACTACAATGTTTAATTAAACTTTTGCTCTTTGCCAATCTAATAGGTAAAAAGTAATATTTCAATGCAGTTTATTTAAATAAATGTGGTTAAACATCCTTGCATGTATTAAATAATCATATGTATTTGTATGAACTTACATTTATATCCTTTGATTATTGGTTGTTTGATTATTACCTAACATCATTGATTGAGGTTAAGTTCTTATAAACAAAAATGTATGTAGTCTCCTTAGTTTTTTAAAATTCTTTTGAAGGTGTTTGCCCTGATTTTTAGATAAATGTATGACTTACCCTAAATCATACACTTAACTTCATTCTTGTGTATTTTCTTTATTTTATATCAATCTTTCCACTGACCTCAGTAAACAGGTGATGAATGATCCAATAGTTATGCATAACAGCATATAGGAGCACACGGGAAGTTACTTAATCCAGAATTGAGGAAACAGAAGAGTGTTCCTGTAGGTGAATTCCGACAGTTAAATGAAATGTAACAAGCCATATAATAGAGAAAGATCATTCGTTGTAAATGGAGCACTTGTCGGGACTAACGTAAGTAAAAAATGAACCTATAATTTAAGAAATTTAAATTAAAAAGGTACTTTTAATTTAAGATGTTTAAGTAGTTTTGGAAGTAGAACAGCAAATAAAATGTGAAGGTCAATTTTTTTTTTTTAAGGAGGTACTGGGCGTTGAACCCAGGACCATGTACATGGGAAGCAGGTGCTCAGCTGCTCCCATGAAGGTGGGTTTTGTGAGATATGAGGCTGGAGAAATAAATGAAGCTTAGAGGTATTTAGGTAAATTGTAGCTTTATTTAAGTGACAGGAAGAGTTACATACATTTTAAGATTGACTCAGTAAAGACTGGAGAGTGAATTGGAGCAGGATTAAAATAGTGGCAGAACAAATGCAGGCAAGAAACCATGAGGAACTGAATGCATGGAGTGTCTTAAAGGTCAATAGATGATCATGGATGCCAGATAGCATTACCTACAATGCATGAGTTTAAATGTCTGGCCTTGTCTGGGAATGGCTTTCATAAACAAGGAGATGATGAAGCTGCCACAGACTTGAAAGTGTATGGGGTATTGGATGCTGAGCATCCTCCAATTCAGAGATCTGCTAAGAAGTTAGGGATGGCGCTAATTTTTTTTTTTTTTTTTTTTTTTATGAAGGCAAGAAGGTAGAGTGAACATTCTATAAACAAGTTAAGGATATATTTGCTTATTTTGTAATGAAATCTACAGATGTACAACAAAAATTTTGGGGAATAGAGTAAAATGGGAGATATGATCCTGGGAAAAGACTCATAGACCATTTTGCACATGGGAATTAAAAAAAAAAAGGAAACCTGAAAGAAGTAACATAATGGGCTAACAGCAAAATATACAAGCAGGTAAATAATGTGAGATTAATAAACCTCAAGAGTTCAAATAAAATTCAAGAAAATATTGTCAATGAAGGTTTAAGATGATGTTGCCAGATTTCTTCTAGGTTTTTGGCTGTGTTACATAAAAAAAATTAAGAACATGCTCATTATTTAGGCCAGTAGTTTATTAAATCCATTGAGTTGTAGAGTAGGAGTTGCAGGGCCACTGAGATTCCAGGCCCAGCTGGCACATGGGCAGGCCAAAGGCTCTGATCTCTGGAAGTACATACAAACTCCAGCACCACATATAGGTTTGAATAGAAGGGACAGATGGACCATGTGCAGGGAGGACTTATTTGAGTCCAATTCTGTCACTCTCAGGAGCACAGATTCCAAAGTATAGCCTACAGATAAGGCATCAATCTCTGGAGCTATCTCCCCTTATATAGGGCCTGAGTGTCTCCAGAACCCTCAGGAGCCCCTCTGTTTGGGGTGATATTCACTTTGGTGTTCTATGAGATCCTACTGAGGAGTGCGTAAGCATTACCTCTGGGATGACCTCCCAACTCTCTTTGAAGTCTCTTAGCCATAAGAACTCATTTGTCTTTACCTTTTCCCCCTTTTATTCAAGGTCTTTTTCCAGTCATACTGCCAGCTGGCACTTGGTGGTAATCCCTCGTTGCCAGGGAGGCTCATCCCGTTCACTCATGTCCCACACTGGGGGGAAGGTAATGCATTCATATGCTGAGTTTGGCTTAGAGAGAGGCCACATTTGAGCAACAAGGAGGCTCTCAGGTGGCAACCCTTAGGTACCCCGTAACTATAAGCTAAGTTTCAATTACAAGAGCAAAGACTCTTAAGGCTAGTCATCAATAACAAGAACCTATCAGTGGACCATCCTTTGCCAGACACTGCCCCTGCACTTGGGGAACTGTTGCTGCTCCCTTGGAGAATGTGGCAGAGCTCTCCAGGCTGGGAATTCAGTATTCTCTCATTTATTGAGTGATTCTCCACCCACTGTGACCATGCCCCATCCCTTGATCATTTGAACAATTTTATATATCTTTTATGTATATTCAAGTGAACTTCCTCCCATGAAACCCTCATCCTTAACACCCCCCACCAATGATCCTCTCCTGCCCCCATTGTAACCCTTCTGTGATCCAAACCTTCCTTAAAGATGAAGCCCATGTAATAGCCAAATATACTTAACAGGAAAATGAATTAATAATGATAAGTTTAAATGTAAGAGATAAAATACATGGAAACTTAAAAAAAAATAAAATAAAAATAAAATACAATTAAAGGATTGGGATATTCAAAAAATGGGGAAAAAAATTTTTTTAAAATATTTTTTAAACATTTTTCCTTTTATCACTGCATTATCGGGTGTCCAGTCTGTACCATGGCACTTTCCCCCTCTCATTCCCCAGTGTCTCCCAAATTTTCATTTAATTTTCAAAGAAGTTTTAGGTCACAGCAAAGTCACACACAGAATACTAGAGACTCTCAAATGCCCAACCTCCTCCCCCTTTCTTCACCCCATATTAAAACCTTTTGTATATGGATGGTAGCATTGTTATAACTGTTATACAGATAGTGAAACATAGCTACTAAACATTGTCAATGTTTACAGTATAGTTTACATCAAACTTTCTCATGAACTAATATGCCACAAAGTTACTGAACTGTGTATATCAGAGTCCAGTCAGGATCGAGAAATTACACCAATTATTTTAACAGAGAAATTTAATATTAATAAACTAACAGTATAAAATTGTTAAGTAGGCAACTAAAAAGGCAAAGAGAGAACTTAACATGGAAGGAGCAATTGCAGGAAGCAGCTACCCTATTTGGAGTTGGATGAACAAATGGAATAGCCTGCAATTATTAAAACTTAGAAGCACGGGGAAGAAGCTCTGTAGGGCTGAAACGCAATCTCTTAGAATGGGTTGCTGCTTAGCTGGTGCTGGGATCTCCGAGTTTGGAGAAAGAGCCCCATGGGCTTCAGACATCTGATTCAGGGCCTCTGAGGGAACTGCACTATGGCTGGCCCATAGGTATTAGAAAAACTGCAAGCTAATATGCAAATGCTACCTTATGAAGGCACTGCTGCTGCTGCTGCTGCTCTTGGGGTGAGAAAGGGTTGGTAGAACGAGTCTCCCAGAAACACAAATCCGGCAGAAAGTAAAGTGGAAAGAACAAATCCCTAGCCTCCCAATGTCCCTCTATCACCTCCTATTGGCAGAAACTAACGGAAGACTGCTGCTAAGCAGAAATGTGGTTTGCAATCTCAGCGTAGTTAGAAGGGTGAGGTTGAAGCTGAGAGACAGTAGCTTAACAACCAGCAGCATATACTTTTATTACAGTGTATAAAATACATTAAGCCAGAGAAACGTCTTATATGTAATTATATAGGTATATGAGTGTGTATATGATAAAATATATGTAAATATACATATATGGTATAATTACATGTAAGTAGTTTTTCTGGTTTGTATATTCATTTTAAAGACTCCCCTAGAATGTAATTAAAAAGCCATTGTCTTTTAACTGTCTTTGATGTGAACTTTTTTTTTTAAATGTTGCACTGTCTATGGATTTATTATAATTTTGTTTTTCTGGCAATGTTATTTTGCATTTAGTAATCTAGTTTAATATTTGAATAAATTGTCTGCTGTCTTGAGCAGGTAGAAACATTACCCACTATAGCAATAAAACCTTATTGGCCTTAGTAAATGAAAAATGTATTAATATCTGGCTTGCAACTCTAGCTGAGCATCCTGCTTCATTATGAGAGAAAGAAAGCAGCAAATCTGCCATCTGTCAGCATATTCCCCAGCACAGACTATTCTTTCTCCTGCTACTTTACCTGTGAACTGAATACTCATAAATGTAGTTTTCCAGAATAGCAGTATTATGCTTGGCTCTTTGGCAGCAGCACTTGGAAATCCATTTGTCTGACTACCTTAAATCATGCAAATCTTTTTTTTTTTATCTTCCACTGTACACTTTTTTATCAAGCTCAAATGAGCAATCCATTTTTCTATATTTATATTATATTTCCATTCCTTGAATTAGAAATAAAATACAAATGTTTATGTTTATATAATCAAGCCATTATTAGAATAGCAAAGGACAATGAATATACATTTATGTAATTTGAGTACTATTACTTCACGGGAGCTAAAGCCTTTATAGACAAAAAGCAGTCTCAATTCTCATGAAACTTTGCTCAAGGGAAAAATAAACAACAAAATGCTTCAGAGTACGGAATCATCGGAAGAAAAATCTTTTTAAATAAATCTCTATTTTTTGTGACTAAATCAGTCTTAGAGCGTAAATGATTCAGTAAGCCCTTTATAAGAAAACTCCTTGACAGAAAAGAAATAAAATTAAAACACACAGATTTCACTGATTCACTTAAATTTTTAGTAAGCTGATTCACTTAACTTTTCCTAACAATCTCTCAGAATTCAAACATACATTAGTTTACACATGTTTCTAAAATATTGGGGGTAGATTAAGATTGGTAGGTCATGTTCTTGTAACCTGAATAGTTTATATTATTCTTAAGTGAGTCCTGTTATTAGGCTATGCACCTATGTAGAAAATCAAAAATCATAAGAATTAGGCTTAGTTCCATGTCAGAAAGCTCATTTATTCAAAGGATTGGAGGTATATATTTAAAAGACATTTTAGAAAGAAAATCTACCATATAATTTAAATTAAAAGATGATCATTTGATTTTTCATTTGGAAAAGACAGCTTTGTTGGGGGTAGGGAGACTTTTTTAGAGAACTTGACAATTTAATGCAAAAGTTCACTTGGAAGAAAGAGAGAACGAAAATTGTGCAAATTGTTATGAAGAATGAGTGTGTGTGCATGAAGGAGACGTGGGTTCATCCTACCAGATATCATTACTCAATTTAGCAAGAATAGTAAAAATAAATAGAAAGCTGATAAATGATCATAGAATAACAATGTACAACAGATACGCTAGTACAAATCAGTGAGGGAAAGATGGACTAGTAAAAAAATCTCTCTCTCTCTCTCTCTCTCTATATATATATATATATACTTATATATAACAACTATCCTTATGAAAATAGCTAAATTATATGCCTATTTCAAGCCATACACAAAAGTTAATTAAGGTTAGATGAAACTCAAATATGAAATTAGTCAAATCAAAGGAACAACCATGGAGGCTAATTTTAAGACATCAAGATCAAAAAGAGCTTCTTAAACTAGTCACATAAAGCATGAAACAAAAAAATTGAAAAATTTTACCATGTTAATTTTTTAAAATTCTTTAAGTACAAAGACTAGATTAGAAGAGGATGTATGCAATTCATATTATCAACAAAGGATTCATTTCTAGAAAGTACAAATAACTCCTACATTAAGAAAAGAAGAAAATGCAAAATAATTGATAAGGTCTGCATAAAAGAATGTATTTGAAATGTCAATAAATACACAAAAAGATTTCCAATCTTAGTAGTAGTCAGGAAAGTGCAAATTGAAATAATACACAACCATTGTTTCACTCAAGTTGAAAGAATTTAATTAATATACAAATATCAAACATTGCCAAGGTTTGGGGAAAATAAGAACTCTTATACATTACTGCTATATGTGTAAATTGGTTTTTAGAGGGCGATTTGACAATATCTACTACATTAAAATATGTATACACCTTACCACACAGAAAAGCCATTTATACCTGTTTATACTAAAGAAAATTTTATTTGTCTGCACAAGAAGGTTTGTTGTGGCACTGTGCTTAATAACAATACCTAGAAACAACTAAACTGTCTAACAATAATAAACTATGGCTAATTCACACACATAAAAAACAATACACTTAATATGAGTGAGTAAAAACTGCGTATAGCACTATTGTCAAATCTTAAAACTAAAACCCTAAAAGAAAGAAGCAAGTTGAAAAAAAGATATACAGAATAAGACATCATTTGTGGAAAAATTTGAAGGACAATAATATAATACAAATAATATACATATATTTATGTACTATACACATGGGAGCAAACAAACCAATTTCATAATAGTGTATATCTCTGAATAAACAGAGTGAAATAAGGATCAGAGGAATTGGAACAGGATGGGAGGAAAGATGTTTAGCTTTATCTAGTTTATTTATCTGTTTATTTATTGATCTATTTAGTTACTTAAAATGTTCTGAACCAAAACTAGATGGGGAAAGAGAGAAGAAACAGACTTTGGTCTCTCCTTCTCCAGAGCCCCAAAGAGAGGACGTGAAAAGTCTTAACTTTAAATGAAATTTGAATTTTTTATTATTACTCTGAAGTAGACATATTAAATACTATACTGAGGGTTTGTGACAAGAAGTAACCAAAAAGATTTTACTATTTGAAAGTGTCCAAAAAAGTCATGGGACTTATCCTGTAGTTCATCCAAATGCAGGAGGGAAAACCAACTCTTTGGAACAGGTATGAAAATGCAGAGAGAGAAACAAAAATATGGCTTATTCTAAAAACTTATATACCATGAATGCTGCATGTTCAATGCAATATTATGAGCTGTAAGAAGGGAAGTTCTAAGCTATGAAGGCCCATAAAATGAGGTTCTAAACTTGTGTGGGAATCAGGAAAAGCTTTAGAGAAGTTAAGCTTAAATCAGAGGAATGAGTGACAAGGAGAAAGATCCAGGCTGTGGTGTCTGAAAAGTAAATCACATCATTGTAATTGGAAATGCTTTAAAACCATCTGAAGACACAGATTTGGAAAGAAGGAATAGGGAGAATTCTAGTAAAGAAAATGCATAAAACGTATGCAAAAGAGGGAAGATGAACAAGGAAAGGACATTAAGTGAGCCGATGAAGCTATTTTGACAGCTTTGACTTTGGTCAGTCCCAAAGCTAAATATAGATTGAGCCTAGAAGTAAGCCTGATAAAATTGTGAGTTGCTTTTATAGGTCTTGATATATAGTGTGATTAGGAACATTGCCAGAGTAAATTGTGGCAATTCGAACTTAGATACATCATTTGATAGAGAAAATGAGTTTTTGTACATGTAACTAATGTAAAATACATTTTATTGTAATGAAGTGTAAGCAGGTAAGAAATAAAAATTATAAGTTGATATTGTAAAGAAACACAAAGAATTTCCTCTCGTAAAAAAATTTCCACTCATTTATTAGGTATTTACTGAAAGGACTATAATACCTAAATGGCACAAGGTGATCTATCAAAGGAAGTGTCTTTATTCATTGAAAGAAGGATTTAATCCATGGAAAGGAGGGGGAGGAATGTGAGTTGATATTTTAAAATCTTGCACATAATTTATACCTAAAATGGCAATTAAATGACCCATAATGTAGAGGGAATCATTATTTTCCTCTCACTCTTTTTGGAGGACTAGAAAATAGGGATTTCTGACTTGGAAGTATTGAACAAGAAGATTCTGCCTTTCCTTCTCTCTCTCTCAGACTGCTTGCCATCACAGGAATGATGCCCTATTTATTGTCTTATTTGGAGGGATTGACAAATTTTTTAGCACACATGGATGAATGTCTAGAATCTTTATTTTTAAGGGATAGTCCTTCCACTGCATCATTGTTCTAGTCCTCTTTTCATCACTTTGGAAGGTTGTCTCTCTGCAGAGGGGCAACGCATTCCCAAGCTACACTTCTTGGCATCATTAGAGTAAGTGTAAACCTAGTTCTCCCTTTGGTTGGGAAAAAGGCAGAGAAATTCTGATTTTGACAGCAAGTCCAAACCCAATCTATGTTCCCCAGTTGAGCTCTACCATAAATAAACCTGGGTTTTTATCCCTTTCTGGGTCCTAGTGCTATTTCTATTTCAAACTCAGAGGGGAAGTGTCAGGTAATTTGAGTCTTTTAATTATAATCTTCAGACACTAAATACATAAGAATATTTAATGCTCTTTTTTCATATCCAGGAAGTTTGGACTGCCTTTGCCTTCTTCAATTACATTTAATACATAGACTATATAAAAATGTGTAGATGTTCATTAATTCTGCAATAATTAGTTAAAACATATGTCTGCCCTAGTAAACTATAAGCTTGAGGAGGGCAGTAACCTTATCTGTTTTGTTCATAACTCCATGACCAGAACACGACCTGTTCTGCTGGCACATGGATGGTCCTCAGAAAATATTTGAATAAATGTATTAGTAATTATTTATTGAGTTCACATTATGCTAGTTCTGTGGAACCACTATAGATGTGATGCCTGGTTACAAGGAGCTTTGCATTTTCTATCCCTTAACAAAGCCTCCTTCTCACAGTTACCTGAATAGTAATGCTTCTCACAAATGAAATATCCACTGAATAAAAATGAGAAAGAGCTTATGAGGCTATCAGAGCTGTCTACAAATTTAGAAAATTTAATTTGCAAAATTTTTACTTTTATTTCCTTTATCACAGAACAAAAATGCTTATGTATTTCCAGGTTGTTTTTTTAATTTTCTATTATTTTCTATTTTCACTGTATTGAGCAGTAAGTTGGTAACCTCCACACTTTAACATGGTCTTTTGGACTTCAAAAGAGAAATGATCATCTTTCACAAGAAGAACTTTCCTGCTAGAATGCTCACCTCTCTTCTTTTCTTCATTCCTTCTATGAATAATTCATTCAGTATCTAAAATATTCTTCTCTTCAGGAATAATTCATTCATTACAGGTAGTGATGGGTGGATGGTTTAATATGTAAAATATTTCTCTGATGGGTGATAGTTGAGCAGAAATGTGGAATAAAGGGAGCCTGCAGCTGGGTATTTCCCACATCAGTTAGGCTGTAGTAAAACATGCATTTGTTGGGCTCTGGTGAAAATAATTTCCCTTGCATCATGCCCAAATCTGGATGGAAAATGTTCTGAACACAAAAGACAGAAGGTGCAAAGGCTCTGAGATGAGGATTGCGGGTTTGAGGAACAGCAAAACCAGTGTGGAATAAGCCATACAAGCTGTTGAAATAAAATGTACCCAATCCCTCTCCTCGTTTTCTTTCTCTTTTTGACTTTGGCTTCTCCCTGAACTTTGTTGAAAGTTTCTAAAATCTTTTCCCTTCTTTAACAAAAACTTCAGATGCTGTTATTAGGTCATTCCATGGATTTAATCAAGCTTTGCAAACTGAGATTGTGCATGACTTTGCAAGAAAATAGGGGACAGGTGTAGATTCTGTGAAGGTAATTCTGTGATTCTTTCAGGCAAATTGATTGTTTCAAATCATTCAAATATGTTTGTTTTGGCTCTACCCACTCATTTCCAAATGTATTCAGGAGGCGGGTGTGGCTCAATCAATAGAGCTCCCGTTTACCATGC
>JAQZBX010084047.1:0-13306 GCA_029593785.1 Cabassous unicinctus | reverse complement strand
ATAAAACGAAGCCAAGAGCTGTTTCCCGGGGAGAGCTAAGTATGGCGACTCACCCACAGCACTTAGTACACAATCTGGCACGTGTAACTCCTCAGCCTGTGGTGTGGCTTAGCTCTCCATAGTTCTAAAAAGATCCTCGGTTACTCATTCTGAAACCTCCTTCAGAGGAGAGGGGCTCCATTCAGGATAGGTGCCAGATCTGTGATCACATTCCGAGAAAGCCAGACTCCTTAAAAAGAAAGGACCGCAGCGATAAGGTATGTAAACAACTTCTCTTTGACCAAAAGAATCGAAAGGGCTGCAGTTGTTTTTTGGGCTTATCACTGGCACTTGCCATCTTAAAATGATTTTCTCAGTTGACCTTCGGTGCATACCAATTTACTTAAACCTGTTGAAATTCTCCCACCCAAAGCACCCTTGTTTGCTCTGAAAGGGTTTCAAGTGTGGAAGTCCCATTTGTCATGGCTCTCCAAGTCCCACTTTTCGTTGTTGGACAAGAATCTAGTTTATCACCTATTATCCAGCCCCTATCTAAGGTGTCACTAGCTGAAGTGCATTTTCCTTGTTCATAGGAGTGGTGCGCCCAGCCATATACCTTTACTGCGGCAGAGCTGGCGTAATTCACAGTTGCTGCGATAGAAAAGGTAGCAGCTTTAAAGAGGAATCTTGAATTAAGAATAGTTGGAATAGACCCACCCACCATCCTGCTAAGATGGTCCCATTAAAGGTCTCCAAAATCCAGGAGTTTTTCTCCGTCCTCAGCCCCTTGTGCCATCTCTGCAGTATTTTGTTGGTTGGCATTGACTTCTCCTTTGAATTTTCTCTCTTCTTGGCCTCCTTGACACATTTTCTCAGATTCCTCCCTGTTAACTATTCCTTCTGTGTCTGTCTTATTGGCTTTTCTTGTCCCATCCAGCTATTCAATTCATTCATTCATTTATCCCAAAAACAATTCACTGCGCCTGTTGTATGCCAGGCTCTGTTCGAGGTACTAGGGATACGGTGGTGACGAGACAGGCACAGTCCCTGTTGCAGAAGCTCCCTTGCCAGAGAAGGAGACAGACAGTAAATACCTTAAGTCCAGAAGAATGCTTTAATAAGGGTAGCTGCTGAGAAACCCAAGGGGACAATGGGAGCACATTTAATTAGCAGTCAGGAAGGAGTTCCTTGAGGGCGTGACACGGATGCTGAGTTTGAAGCACAAGTAGGAATTAACTGGGCCAAGAGGAGGGAGCGCTTCCCAGCAGGAGCGGGGAGGTGGGAAGGAACCTGGCTGCTGGAGGCACAGGCCCAGCGTGGGCTTCCGAGGTAGGCAGGGGCCAGACCGCAGGGCCGTCGGGGCCACGACGTGGGTAAGGGAAAGAAGAAGAGTGTAAATCCAAAGGAAGTCTAGGAGAAGAAACCACAAATAAAGAAATGGGCCTGGATTTCAGTCGAAGCCATCGGAACATTTTAAGCAGGGAAGTTTCACGATCTGATTTACAACCTAAAAAGATTACTCCAGCTCAATTGTGGAGAATGGACTGAGGAAAACAAGCAGGAGGTTAGTAGGTCATGGCAGCGGGCCAAGTAAGAGATGGCCTCTTCCCTTGGATTTCAAGCTTCACGTGCAGCAGCTAAAACCAGATGTATGTTGTTGTGTTTTTCTTCCCACCCAGTTGTTTTTCTTGATTTCTTTGTTTTCATCACTTGTCTCACTATTCTCACAATCACCCTGATTTGAAAATTCAAAGTTGCTCTTTAAAAATGGTTTGCTCATAGCCATTCCTTCCTTATCTCGGCTTTCCCGCACCAGCCCTCTAATGCAGGCCATCAGTCTCAGTCCAGAATTCTTGCTGTACAAAGAGCTTCTCTGCCTCAAGGACTTCCCCACTCTGATCCAGCCCAAGCATCAGTGACAATACTTCTTCCTAAAGCAACACTCATCAGCTCCCTTATTTCCTCAAAAACTCAGCTACTCCCCATTGCTGTTAGGGTAAGCACAGGCTCTGGGGTGCTATTAATTGATCCCACACTCTACCCCAATCTGTCTGCCTCCTCCATTTCCATTATTTTCTCCTGATACTGCAAACAAACTTTTCACCCTGGCTAAGAACAAGTTTTCAGTCAAGCATCATTTATGTAGGAGAATGACCAAGTAGTGGGACTCCTGCCCAGGTGGAACCTGTGGCCAACCTGAAGAGGTGAGGCTGAAATGAATGAAAAGATGATTTCTTCTGGTTCTGGCAAGGAGATAGACTAATACGATATTAAAACACACACACAAACCATCTCATTATAACCATCTTGAAACGATAGATAAAATATTGCAATCCCCAAAATGTTAAGGCATAACTGAATGACAAGGAAGAAAGAGAACCCCCAGATGAAAGAAATGAAGAGAGAACTGGAAACCAGGACCTAAGTGAGTGGACTGATGCCACAGCTGGGTCATTATCAGTCATCATGATGTAGAGCAGGGGTCAGCAAACCTTTTCTGTAAAGGGCCAGGTAGTAAATAGTTTAGGCTTTGGTGTCTTGGTGTCTGTCACACCTCCTCCTGTTTTTTGATGGTGGTTTTTTTTGTTGTTGTTTTTTTTTAATAATCTTTAAAAATGTGAAAACTATTCTTAGCTCACGGACTGTACAAAAACAGACCACAAGCCAGATTTGGTCCATATGCCATAGCTTACTGACTCCTGATGTAGAGGCTTGGGTTTGTGTCCACATGAAAACAGAAGAAAAAAAAAAGAGGTCCCTGAGAGGGGAGACTCTTAAAAGGTTCTGTCCTCAGAGAAAGAGGGTATGTTAGAAAAAATTCACCTACTACCACTGGGAAATGACAAGGAAGCTTGACACATATTTTCAAGTCCTTTCCCAATTTTCAAAACCAAGGGTATGCTCTTTTATTAGTCAGCCAAAAGGGTGCTGATGCAAAGTACCAGAACTCTGTTGGCTTTTATAAAGGGTATTTATTTGGGATAGAAGCTTACAGTTACCAGGTCATAAAGTGTAAGTTATACTTCCCTCACCAAAGTCTGTTGCCACGTGTTGGAGCAAATGGCTGCCTTCCTCTTGCTCTTAAGGCTCCATGGTCCCAGCTTGTTCCAATATCAGCTGTAGACTGGGATAAGCCTAGTCTCTCTCCTGGGGCGTGTTTCTCTCTGGGCTCAGCTGCTCTGTTCTCTCCAAAAGGTCAGCAGCTGTAGACTTCCCAGGGCCTCTGCTGTGTCTGTGGAGCTGCCTCTATTCCTCTGTGTTTTTCTCCTGTGTGTTTACTTCCCGGGGCTCTAGCATCAAAACTCCAACGCTCTCCTCTGCCTACTGAGGTGGCCCAATCAAAGCCCTAATCATAACTTAATCAAGTAAAAATGAAACCTCTGAAGTTAATACAATCTAATATGCCCAGAGGAACAGACCAGTTTACAAACACAATCCAATATCTATTTTTGGAATTCATAAACAATGCCAAACTGCTACAGCTGTGTTTCACATGGGTTGAGGCTTAAAATGGTTACTAACTGAACTACGTGGCCTCAGGGGATCCAGGGATAGAATTCAGAAGTCTGTGAACCTGAGTGGAAAAGCAAATTGCATTTTTATTTTCACTAACCTCTAATTGAGATCTAGCATTTTCTCTAATTATGAATGTTGGCAACAAACCACAGTAATATTAGTAATACTTATGACTTTTGTCACTAATGGAAATCACAGGTAATTTCATATCAAAATATAGTACATGTATGATCTCAGAATTTTAAAAATTTGAAAAGAATGTATTAATATATTAGACACTTAAAAACACACTTCTAAATAATTATTGGGTCAAAGAAGAAATCATCATTGAAAACTTTAAAATATATAGAATTTAGCAATTATCAAAAATGAAAGTATTCCATATGAAAACTTGTAGGCTTGGAGGGTAATATTTAGGAGAAAGAGGAACAATGAATTTATGTTCCAATTCAAGAAGTTAGAGAAAGAAAAGTAGAATTTGATGAAACATAAAATAAAGATATGAGAGATGATCGACAAAGTCAAAATTTGTTCTTGGAAAAAGATTAATGAAAATGACACTCTTGTGGCAAAGGTGATCAAGAAAAAAGAACACACAAATAAATGATGTTAGAAAAGAGGGATCTAGATACTATATGCTAATAACTTAAAAATTATACTCGGAAAAAAATGGTAAATCTCCTAGAAAGATATAATTTAACAAAACCAACCAGGAAGAAGGGAAAGCAGAAGACCCAATGTGGGAAACTCTCCATTTGAAGAATGAGTGTTTCAAAGACATTGGGCGGCCATTCATCCATTTCTTCAACAGATCTGTATTACATCTCCACTATATGCCAGGAATGTTGTAGATACTGGGACAGAGCAGTAAATAAAGTCCTCAAAGTCCCATCCTCTACACCAGCAGTATCCAATAGAACTTTCTGCATGGTGGGAATGTTCTTTATTGTCTCCATCTAAAATGGTAGCCTTTAGCCACATGGGTTATTGAACACTCAAATGTGGTAATGCAACTGAGAAACTGCATTTTAAATTTTATTTAATTTTAATGAATTTAAATTTAAATAGCCATGTGTGGCCGGTGGCTATCTTGAGTGCAGCCCTAGCTAATAATGGTAAATTAAAAAATACATTCAACGTGTTGGTGATATGCACTAAGAGGAAAGTTTTAAGCAGAAAGAGGAATAGGAGGTGTTGGAGGAGGGGTTAAGATTTCAGATCTGGTATGTTAAGATTTCAGATCTGGTATTGGAATGGCCTCTTTGAGGATGTGGCACAGGCTGATGGATTGGATATGGGCCCAAGAGAAAGAGAGTTGCCAAGGATGGCACTGGATCTCGACCTACACAGCTGGGAGAGAGGGGAGGCTGGTCCGAGAGTCCACTGTCCACTCTGGGGCTAAATGAGTGATGGGTGTTTTATCTGCCATTTTCTGATTAAACTTTTAAATACATGAAAGGCTTTTCAGTCCAAGATGGTAGGCAATAATGAACAGTTCAAACAAGCCGTGTGAACGGAGCTCAGGGAGGAAGCAGTGTTTTCTGGACAGGAAGGGGGAAATGCACCTTAACTTGGACCTCAAGAAACAGGTAGGATTTGACAAGGCCCAAAGAAGTGAGGATCCACTGGGAACAAGGCTGGTGGGAGAACGGGGTGGTACAGGTTCGGGGGACGGTGGGGAGAGGACTGTCCTGGAGCCGCATAGTAACAATGACAAGAGCCACCATCTACTAAGCGCTTGTGACAAAGTCAGTGTTGGCGTGTCCTCTGCAAAGTGTTCTATCATCATCCCCATTACAGATGAGGAGACTGAAGCTCAAAGAAGTGCTCACAGAGCCATTAAGTGGTCTTCCAAAGCCCTCTCCCTGCCTACAAGAGAGAAGGGAAAGAAGCTCGAGGCAGGGTGCAGGGGCCAGTGGGTGCCACCCTCACCCCACCCACCCCGAGTCTCCACTCCTCTGTCCCCAGAGTCATGAGAGACATGCTTTGTCAGGGGATGATTATGTGGAATGGGCATGAGTCAGGAGACAGCCCCTCCTTGGATTATCGTACTCGCAGCGCGTAGGGGGAACATTTGGGTACATTTCCATCCTGAGCGCATGCTGCCTGGGAGGAAGCGGTCAGCACATCTGATTGTGGGGGCTTCCTTGGGCTGCATGCCAGCTTCTCGGCCCCAGATGACACTGCTGGGGGCAGAGGCTGTCCAAGGCATGCAGGGGGAGCCAAAGTGGTAGTGGTTCCATATGGCCCTAAGAGAATAAGGAGTTGAACCATTTGGATCCAGAACCTTCCCCGAAACCGCTCCTCAGCCTGAGGACAGCAGGCCTGGCGGCTAAACAGCAATGCCTTTCTGTGCGTCGGAATCACCTGTTACCTTAGGCAGCATTTCCATGTACGTCCTCTCCTCTGCCTTTCCTGGGGGAACCGGGACCTTCCGCTGAGGGCTTGCTTTGTAGGAGCCAGGCCCTCGTCGCTGTCATGCCATCCTGTATCTGCATGCGGTGCCTGCCAGTGGTGAGCGCTCATCAGGTCCCAGGTCAGTGAGCGTGGAAGGTGCTGAGCTAATTGAGCCAAGGGGCTGTGTCTCTTGGGCCCACTCCATCAGCCTCGCTTGAAGGGATGGGCAGTGAGTCTGAACGCAGTGACCCTGAGCAGGTGGGATGGGCTCGGCGGCAGAGCTGATGGCTGGGAGCGCTGCTACTGCTGCTCTCCTTTGTGTGTTCCAGCCCTGAGATTTGGGGCATCAAACCCAAAAATGCTAATACAAAAATCTTTATATAAGACGAAAAAGTCCCTCTACCGGAGGATGTTTTTTATAGATGGACTCAAGAAGCAAAAGTGAAGAAACCATGCGGATAGTGGAGAAAGTAGATTCTAGAATTAATACGTGTATATTAATTTTTTTGTAGACTCTAAAGCCCTTTGTTGTATCGATGCTTCATCAGTGCAAAGCCCGAGTGGTTCAGGAGGCCCTTTCAGCAGCCTCCACTCCCCCAGATCCCCCCAGTCTTGCAGTCAGGAGTGCTGGCATTTGCTGGTACAACCGTCAAGGTGGGCCAGGCTCTTTCCAGCTCCCTCCCTTCTCTATCTAGCAGCCCGCTGACCCCAGCCCCTCCGGCCAGAGCAGCACATGCTGAAGGCTCAGGGGGGAACATTCTGGAGAGCCGCGTCGGTGGTCTTCTCTGCAGATTCTCAGTAAGGATGCGTGATGCTTTTCAGGGAACAATCATTGAAAGCTACTCTCTGCTTCTGTGTTCCAGGGATGATCCTGGTGATCTTTTTGCTGCTCGTGGCCATCGTGGTCGTTGCCGTCTGGCCCACCAAATGATGGCGATAAAGGGACCAACCGCTGTGACACCTGCCAATGACACCCTTTTGGTACACAAGATCCGCTCTCAATAAATGACCCCAGTGCTCCAAATCCTTGACGTGCATTGCTTCCGGAAAGGCAAATAGCTTGGTGGCTCTGGACAGCCACCCAGAGGATTCGGCCCCGTGTGACCCTTTTGGTTTCTGCCTCGGTCAGGTCGACACTCTCCAGAGGTCTCTCAAGTGGCCTCTGTACTCAGGGTGGCTGCCTTTGGCTGCTGGTGGGTTCCGGCCACCACACACTGTCTTGTCTGTGGGGGGAGTCACGTGTGGAACAACAAGTGAACAGGCCAGGCCACCTGGGACAGGCCAGGGTGAGGGAGAGGGAAGGGTGTGTGATGGTCAGGTGGCCGAGTGTGTACCCACCGCCCCACCCCACTTTGAAAAGCATCGCCCCACAGGGCCCAGCACTCGGTCCAGCAGTGCTCACTGCTGTTGGTCAGAAACATTTCTTGGCTCTCCTTTGGGAACTGCTTCCAGAACTGAAGCACATCCTTTTCAATTTCCTCAGCAAAGGCACGTTCTCATTTTCCACAGGTAACCCATCAAGTCTGTTGCATCAGGTGGATGGAGCAGGCAGTGGTCAGGCTGTGGAGAGTACTGTTTAGGGTTAAAAGAAAGGCGTGGTTCTGAAGTGAGAACGATGTCTTTATTTGGGTGCTGGGCTGGCTCTGTCCATCCTGCGTGAGACGTTGTGGACGGGGTGCCTACGTGTACGTGTGTATGTATTTAAAAAAAAAAAAAAGACGGGTGGTTTGGCCACAAAGTATACAGGCCCCTGGGCACGTCGGTGTGTTCTGAGGCGGAATGGGGTTGAGGACCGAGCATCATGCCCTACCCCCCTCTGTAGTTAGAAGGCAGGAGGGCCCAGATGGCCTTGCTCTGCCCTCCCTGGCCTGAGGAGAGAAAATCAGGGGTGGTGATGGGGCAGTTTCCAGAGCACAGGATTTCACTGATTTCCTACTTCAGAAAAAGGAGAGAATGGGCCTGTGAGAGGCCTTCTGTGGAATTCCCAGATGCTGCCGGCTTCTGGCCTCAAGCATATGTGACCTGAAACCCTCTCTGGACAGGAGGAGGGCTGGCGGAGCAACCCGGCACAGTGTTATTTCCTAGGACATCAAGACTCCAGGTGTGCCGGAAGGAGCTGTGGTCTGAAATCCAGATACCTGGCTCTCAAGCAAAGGGGAATCATGACTCCTGGTGCTCCGTAAGTTGTAAATTGCTGCAAGAGATGAGTGGCTTTGTTGCTGGCCTCTCTCCCATCAAACGGTGGGGTCGTTTCAAGACCCCACCTGGCCTGGCTGCACCAGGCTGGGACGCACAGTGCTGTCCTGCAAGACACTATGGAGCACACAGGCTCCAGTACGTATCGACCAGAACGGGCAAGATGGCGCCACGTTCCCAAAGCACCCACAGCCCCAAGGGCTCAGACGCCAAATGCCAAAGTCTTGCTCAGGCTGCATGTCCGTCGCCGGTCAACATCTCTTCACTCCAGAGCCCAAGTCGAGGGAAAGCCACCACCTGGACTGCTGCGGTCTCTGTGGCGGAGGAAAAGAAGTCTCCGGTAGGTCTCACACCGGCAATGCAACATTCAGCCTAGAAGTGAACCCCTCACCTCTGCTCGCAACTCTCTGGCCAGAGCTTGTTCCGTGGCCCCACTCCACCACGAGACGCCAGGAAGGGCTCAGGAGGCGGAGCGCCAGCAGGAAGTGAGGACAGGCCTAGTGACTGCCATAGCACTCGCCACTCTGTGGCCACGGGCTGTTCCCTCATCTAGAAAATGGAGAGACTATTTCCTACCTCAGCTCCAGAGTTCAGGGGTTCTACACACGTTTGACCTAGTACTAAGGAACAGACTGTTGTGAGGACTGAGGGGGGCAGAGGACAAAGCTCTTCTATTTGGATCCTCCTCTGGGCTGAGCTCCGGGGGCTGCCAGCCATAGGCAGGCCCGGGGCCAGGCCTTGCGAGGTTGGGACCCCGGGAGCAGGTTTAGCAGAGCCTGGGGGTGGCAGAGGGATGTGAGGGTGGGGAGTCGGAGCATCCTCGAGGATGAGCCATACTGTCAGGGAATGGGACCGTAAAGGGACAGAGAGGAAAAGGAAGCAGGCTTCTTTCAAGATGGGCGGGCGCCTGAGAAAAGGGAGCCCAGGACTGCGGAGGGAACTCAGGCTGGGATGCATTTTCCCTGCCGGGCACTGGGCAGTTGCTATTAGATCACCCAATGGAAGAACAAGAATCTGCAGAGCCACGTCTTTCAGTTTTGTCGTGCGAAACCCCAAATCTATCTCCACAGCGGTCTCCTTGGAGTTCCCCACTTTGGGATTCATGGGAGGCGGCATTGAAGGTCTGTTTGACTTTCTCACCTTCTCTTGACTTGCTCAGCACGGAGCCCCGGCAACTCGTGGGGTGCCTTTGAACCGGCGCCACGGGCTCCTGGCTCAGTCCCATGGAAAGGCCTTTTCAACCCAAACATTGAGCCGATGTCTGCACACAACGGCTTCTGTTCTTTCAGCTGAATGGGCTCTAGGCCCAGCCCCAGCATTACTAGCTGTGTGACCCTGGACGAGTTACTTCACTTCTCTGGGCCCACAGGCAGGGGAGGTCGGATGAAAGGCTGCCCAGGAGCTTAGATGGTGAGGACCTGCTGTGCGGGCCTTGGGCAGTGCCAGCCAGCCCAGGAAGACTCCGGCTCTCAGGGTTAGCGGTCCCGAAGGGATGAGCTGCTCACACAACACTCCGACCCTGATCTAAACCCAAGGGCAGACCCGAGTGGCCAGGATGAGCCACTTTGGGGTATCCCTTGCACCAACACCCACCATGGATTCATGTGGCGTGTCGAGGTGGCCTTTTCCAGTGGGGCCCGGCGAGGCCTGGTTTTTGTCCCTCAAAGGTGGTAGGGCAGCATTCACTGGAGTTGGCCACGTGGGCCTCAAGGCCTTATCCAGAGCAGAGAGCAGAGGCGAGACAGGGCCTTGGCACCAGTCACCTCTGGTGCTTTCTCAGTGAAAACAAACTTTGCTAAAATAACAGTCTAAGTATTGTTTAACTTAACCGATTATTAATTACAAACATTTTAAGTCTGGATACCATATAAAGCAATACAAATATCTGGGTACAGCTGGTACTTTTGTTTCATTTAAGCTCCGTCATTATTAATAACTGTAACTAAACCTTAGCTTTCGTTAGCCCCGAGAAGGTCTGTTCCCTCCAGGAAGTCCTGGGCCCTGGCCTGGACACAGCCTCCCTCCAGTCGTTTGTGGCTTTGATATGAAAAGTCCTTCCGGCTTCTTCCCTCTGCTTGCCCTCAGCCTTACAGCTGATAGACGGCTCTTTCTCCTAGGGCGGCAGATCCCTGGAACTTGCCTCCCACAGGCTGCTGCCCCTCTCCTCTGAGAACGGTCAGGTTCTCCCCTTCTCATCACAGAAGAACTGCCAGCCTTATATGCCCATTTCTCCTCCCAGTCAAGAAAGTGTTCCTTAGCCTTTTCGGACTCCTTTACACACTGTTTCTTTAGGTCCAGAGTGAATTAGTTGCATAAACTAGTTAAAGATCACCTCTTAACTAACTGGGGTTTCTAACCTGGCCCTGCTAAAGTTGTGTTGTTTGTTTTTGTTTTTCTTATTTTTTAAAAAAAGTAGGGCCAAAAGACTTCTCTCTCTCCTCTAATTGTTTCACCTGGTTTCACAGATTTCCTTCCCACTACATACGTGCCAACAACAAAAAGCATTTACCTCTTTCCAGCAGTGACTTGCCGTCCTGTTGAGTCTCCAGTTGGACAAAGCAAGGACTTAATCCATCCATCTACTGTATTTCTCTCTGGCTGTATTCTTCCTTTCACGCCCAGTTTTTCTAGACATGTTTCTTCTATGTCTTTATTTAGTCTTTAAAGAGCACAGAGAGAGATGCCTTCTCAACCATCTAAAACCCAGGGGTGTCTCTGCCTTGAGCAGGAAGATTCCAGCTTGGGGCACTGTCTCTGGGAGGCTGAGGACCAGGGATGGAAGGTTTACAAATGTGTGAGCCCCCCTGACACCCAGATGGACAGGCAGACCCTGGGAAGCTCCCATCACCCAGCAGGGGTCTGGGCGTTTGGGCCACACTGGACCCCGTTTCCCTGACGGGGACTGCTCAGCTTCCTTGTGCCTCAGCATTCCAGGCTTTAAAATAGCCTTTTCTGACCCCCCTGGACCAGTGCTGTTAGCAGGGACCCACTCAAGGGCCTCCAGCTTGCCGAAGCAGCCTATTTCCTGTCCTCTGAGTTCGGCAGATGCCAGTGCCTTCTCTCCCACCTCCAGTGTGAGCCCCAGGGAGGCAGGGGGCGGGCGAAAAGCTCGCAGAGGGGGCCCTTCACAAGCCACATTCTGCTCAAGAGTGTCTTTCCTTCAGGCCTCGAGCAGGAGCCTGCAGCTGCCAACTCGGGCAGAGTCCCAAAGGAAACTGCCTCCCCAGAAATGCACAGGCAATGTCTGGAAAAAGGACGGAAAACAGCCACATCATGAAAGTCCTTGAGACCTGGACCCTCGACCTCAAACAACCAAAACTGAGAATTAAACTTCGAGGGCAGCACCCACCTCTTAGCCAGCCCCGGCAGGGGTCTTAAGTCATGCAAATGGCCCAACCGGGTATGAACTGGCTGCAAGGGAGAGCCTGAAGTTGCCAAAAAAAGCTTTCTCCTTGGCCCTTCTGGTCAACTGAGACCTGTATCCTGTCCCTGCCACCCACTGCTAGGCACTGTCATTCCATTGGAGACAAACCCCCGGAGACCACACATGACTGCAACACCCACTCTGCGAGCACAGCTCCGTTCCTCAGGCGAAACCCCATGGAGAGGGCTGGGGTTTCCTGAGAAGAAGCTAAAGGCCACGGCCAGCCAGCCTTCCGCACAGCGGGCCAAGGGCTTTCCAGGCCCTAGCAGGGCCAGTCGTGTCCGAGTCGCCGAGGGGCCCACTGCCTTGTCCTGAAAACAGCTCGGTGCAGAAATTACAGCTTCCCGGTGACGATCGGCTCCGCTTTGCATGGCAACACAACATGTTCCTAATGACTGAATTGTTTGTTTAATAAAGAAATCACAACCATTTGGAGGTTAAATATAGCCTCTCAGCAACCCAGTGAGCTCAGCTCCTGGTGGCCATGTGGCACTGGCACCCACCCAGGCTCTGCACTGCACGGGGCCTTGAGCAACGGCTGGAAAAAAAATTCCTCTGCAAGATCTCTTTGAGTTTCAGTAACCCAGAGTCTTTTTTTCGTGAGTCTTTACTTGGCTTTGACTGGAAGAAACTGGTTACGTAAAAGGCAAAAAAACGTACTTGCAGGTTCTGAATCCACATGGAAGGTCCGAGGTCCCCTATGGCTGCTTCTAGGGCATGAGAGACGAGACCCTCTTTCCCTTGCCCCCCGCCCCAACTCCCCATCCCAGAGCCCCAGGGAGTGGCAAGGATGGCTCTTGGGGGGAGTGTTTCTTGGAGAACTGAAATACAGATGGTCTCACTGGAGAGCCTCTTAGCTCAAGATCTCAGGGATCCCACCCAACATCTTGGGACTTTTCAAGCAACACTGCCTTTTTTTTGGGGGGAGGGAGAGTATCATTAAGGCTCTGTGCTGTGGAGTTGGGGTCTCCATCCTGTTGGGGAGTTCACAGGCCAGAAGCCATATACCTTCAGTTGCCCAAAACTTGCCATCCTTCTCGTCCCTTCCCCCACGCCACCACCCAGCCATCAGGGCAGCAGTAAAGACTGGGAGACAGAAGACAGTGTACAAGAGTTTATTGAACTGATATCTGAATTTAGTTCTATCATGTGGGGCCCACGTTACAAGTTCCATCTGGGTCCAGTACAATTCTAATTAAAAAAAAAAAAATCCACAACTTTTTCCATGTCATTAAATATATTCATATATAATAACCATAATATATTAGTATGCATCAGAAAGGGACACTGACCCAAACAATGTGTCATGGTCACAACTAAACATTTACAATTCTGGGTGAACAGAAATCCGAACCAGAGGAAGGAGGGAGGGAGGGAGGGAATGTGCTTGGGAGCGGGATGGAAAGAATGGGCAAGGACACAGGAGTGGGATTGGCTTGGTTTTTGGCAGGGGGCAAAGCCCCACAAATACGCATTTTGATACCCCTGGGGTATGGCTGTGGCTCACAGGAAAGCCCGTCCAGGGGCCGTGACCCAGGGACCCCATTACTGAGTCAAGCTGGTCCACCCTCTAGGCTTGCGAGGGGCTTCCCTTGGGTGTTGAGACCCCCCAACATTCTTTAGTTTCCCAAAAGGACCATTTCCCAACCTCTCAGGAACTTCAGTTCTTCTCAACTTCAGTCTCCTTCCAACCTGGGGCAGCTCCCGGCATCCCTGGGCTTGGACCGCAAGTCCCTCCCTCCCGTTGGAGGAAACTGAGGACATCGCTGCCCAGCTTGCTAAGGACAAAGGCTG
>JAQZBX010084046.1:0-13310 GCA_029593785.1 Cabassous unicinctus | reverse complement strand
GGGACCTCATATGTGGGAAGCTGGTGCTCAACCCCTGAGCCACATTGATTTCCCTGAGTGGTTTTTTTTATCATTTGTTTTGCTTGTTGTTTGTTTTTGTTTTTTTCAAGAGGCACCAGGAACCAAACCTGGGACCTCCCATGTGGGAGGAGGGCACTCAACTGCTTGAGCCACATCCGCTCCCAGGAATGAATTGACTTTAAGAACATATTTTTCTGGGTTCCATACAGCTTCAAACCATCACAGGGGTTTAACAAAATGTATAATGGTTACTAACCATGGTCTATAGTTTACATTATGGTTTCACTTTGCCCTGTACAACTTTATAGGTTTTGACAAAATGTATAATGGTATCACAGGGCTTTAAATTGCTTGGACCATCACCACAATGCACAGACAGCTAGTTTTAGCAGGTTAGGTGAAGGACAGAGGATTAGAATAGACACCAGGTGCCCATCCATTAACTATTAAAGCAGGCAGCCTCGTTTTGCAAAGCTTATTAGAGGAAAAATTTCCATGGAAATCAGATGGCCAGGACTTATGACTTCAAGTGAGCTTGGCGCCTCTGTGAGCAGGCAGCCTAAGATGGTAGTGAGCAGAGCCTGAATCACATCCCAGGGAGAGGTGGAGGGTGCTGAGAGGAGGGATGGCAGGTCAGAGACCAGGCAGGAAGTGAGCCCAGGCCCAGAGGTTGCTCCCTGAACACCTGGTTAGGGTTGTTGCCAGGGCCAGGTCCTTTGTGAGATGAGCTCCCATGTACTTACAAGATTGACGATTTACTGACCACCTACTTTGCACCAGGCTCAGACCCAGCCCTGGAATAACACAGGGTGACAGATGCAGTTCTCCACCTTACACAGCTGATGACCACATATCACTCGGAGATTTTGATTACAAGTAACAGTAAACTAATATGAGTTGACTTAAACATAAAAGGAATGCTGTAACTCAAAAGCCCAGGGATCTGCAGCTTCCATCTCTGTTCAGCAAGGACTCTGCTTTGTTTCTCTGTGAGTCTCGGGCCTTCCCTCTTCCGGTTGGCCTCTCCTTTGCTCATGGTTGAAAGGTGGCCACCAGCAGTATCTGCGGCTGCTTGACTTACACTCACCTCCTGCAGCCACTGGACCCTCTGTCATAAGGTGAAGGAATTGAGATAGAACAATCAGGGGATCTCATTTCCTTTGCCTCATGACCAAGTGGTGGTCCCTGGACCAACAGCACTGGCATCAGCTGGGAATTTTCTAGAAATGCGAATCCTCTGGCGCCACCTCAGACCTACTAAATCAGAATCTCTGGGGGTGGGACCCAGCAATCTGTATTTAACAAGCCTCCCAGATCATTCCAGAAGTATGGCTTGGACTAAGCAGAGCCCATCCATGCAGCTGGAGGTGGAGGTTTTTCTACCCAAACTGCAGAGCTGCTATGCAGTGGTGGAAGGGATATTGGGGAGGTTCTCATCCTGACACCGCCCTTAATAATTACAGAAATTATCACAGTGGCCAACATTTATTATCAGGCACCAGCTTTCTGTGCTGGATACCAGCTGAGGAAACTGAAACCAGTGAGGTTAAGTCATTTATTTAAAGCTTTGCAGCCAAGCATCAGAGCTGGAACTTGACTCCCGCGAACTGACCCCAGAGGTTGTGAGCTAAAAAGCAGTCAACTGCCATGGTGCATGATAAGCATCATGACAGGAGGTCCAGGTGCCTCCGGAACATGGCAGAGGCACCTTACGTCCTCTCGTGGGGACTAGGAGAACATCCTAAAGGAGACTGGGAAGGACTGGGCCAGCCTGGTGAAGAGGAGGGGAAGGCTGTGCTAAGGCATGGAGCCCAGAGCAGGCTTGGTCTGAGGACCTGTGACTTCAGTGGGACATCAGGGTGGGAGGAAGCAAGGGGTGACTGAGAGGTGGGCAGGGGCTGGACCCAGAATGGCCCATGGACTAGGTGAAGAGATGGGGGCATGGCGGGCTCTAACCCCAGGTGTGAACAGATTGGACTTGGCCTCTAGAAAGATGATTTGAGTAGAGGTAGAGAGTCTAATGAGAAGCCCATCACAGGAGTCCAGCTAAAGATAGTGATGGCTGGGAAAAGGGCAGAGATGGTGAGCATGGAGAAAAACAGACACGCTTAAGGACTTAGGGGTTGATTGGGTGGCTCTACCCCCTTCCCCACCCCGAGATGGCTCTGTCATCTGTCTTCTAATTGTGTCTGTTCATTGTGTCTGCTCATTGTGTCCACTCGTCTTCTTTAGGAGGCACTGGGAACTGAACCCAGGACCTCCCATGTGGGTGTCAGGTACCCAACTGCTTGAACCACATCCTCTCCCTGCTCATTGTGTCAGCTCATTGTGTCAGCTCATTACATCAGCTCATCTTCTTTAGGAAGTACTGGGAACTGAACCCAGGACCTCCCATGTGGAAGGCAGGTGCCCAACTGCGTGAGCCAGATCTGCTTCCCGAATTGGGTGGCTCTTAATTTTCTGGCTTGAGCTGATGTGTGATCCCCTCCACAAAGATGAAGGAGAGCAGATTTTGGGGAGAGAAGCCCAGTTTATGACCTGATAGGTGTGACCAGAATTACAATATATGTGATTCTTTAAAATACAGGAGTGGGTTTTGTTTAGGGAGAGGGGTTACCGTTAACTGCTAATCCATTCAACCACTCTATAAGATAGGTGTTTCTATCTGCATTTTCTGTAAGAGAATACAGTGCTAAGCAACCTGCCCAGGAATCACACTAGCAAAGGGTAGAGCAGCTGAGTTTGAACCTACGTCTGTGCTTCCTACACAGAGACACATGGTTTCCCCAAGACACAGCCACCATTAGGGACTGACTGCTATGGATCAAGGGTTTTCATGTGTTATTTCTAATCCTTGATATAGCTATATATAAATATAATTATAAAAAATATAGAACAGAATCACAAAGTCATGAGTTAAAGTCTAGACTATAATCTCCATGAAGGTAGAGCCATGTCCCTTGTTCACTAATATATTCCCATTGCCTGGCATATAGCAGGTACTCAATAAATATTTGTAGGTAGGTAGGAGGGAGGGAGGTTGGGAGAGAGGGAAGCGGGGCGAGAGAAGCAAGTGAGTGGACGTTTCCAGGTGCTGTCGTACATTGGAGATTAGTTGATTTTAACCAACGAAATCATTACACTTAAGAGTCTGGTAGGAGGAGTAGGGAAAAATAAAATTTTACCTGTATGCACTACATATTACAAATGAACACAAAATAGGGAGGAAATCTCTGGGAACTGAGTATCTCAGAGATATTTAAGAAACATTTGCTAACTCAATGAATCGGTAAATGGTACATACCCACACAATTTGTCTTGAAGCTTTATTTCTTTTCCTAATAATATTATTATTGGTTTTTTTTTGTTTCGTTATATCTAATATTGCTGGAAATACACAGAGGATTCACTTGAATCAAGCTTCATTTATTTCTAGTTATTTTCAACACTGGGCTAATTAGAATGGATATAGGGTCATTTGACTGTTTGCAAAAATGCTTCACACCAAGATATAATCAAACAAAATGGGACCATGAAAGACACGCCCTGGGCAAAACATCACCAAGATCTTCATCAATTGTTCCTCACTCCAGGCACCCACACATACACACACACACATCAAATTCTGATTTGGAAGATATTGAGCGGGGCGCTGATATCTTCCCAGCAATCACTGCTGGAGGTCCAAGGGCCACTTTTTAAGATCCACTGACTTTTCCTAAAAGTGTTTGTGACCCCCAAAACTCAGCCTTTTTCCCAACCTCCTGCGGCCAGATTTGCCTCCTGAGGTGTGAGGCAGCTGACCTCCAACTGCCTGACTGATCTGTCAACGCGTCTCCTGGGGAAACCACTCCTCTCTGCACTTCATCCCAACGTGATGGCGTGATGGGAGATCCTCTGGCAGATTGCGCCTCCCCTGCCAGGTCAGGCAGGGTGAGAATGCGAGTGTTACTTACGGATCGCCTTGCCCTTTCAACATCTATCTAAGTGGTCCGACCCAGCACTGACCCCAGACTCATGCCCCAAAAAGCATTTGCAAGAATTTAGAGAAGTTGACAGAGGTACAAGGAGACCAAGCAAGCACTGCCAAGATGTTGCAACAACTGTAGGCAAAGCAAGTTCTTCTAGGGATGGTGTTCTCCTTCTTCCGATGCTTTCAGGCATAGAATCTCCACCCCACCATCACCAACTGCAGCAACAGTCAGCAGTTACCGAGCACAACAAGATGCATCTTAGGTTTATTATGGGAACAAGACCCCAAGGCTTGTTATTTTTTGATTCACTATTCCCAGGTCTTTGGGAAAAGGACTCCATCCAATCATTTCCAAACTTATCAAAATTATTCTTCAACATCTTCACAGAAATCTTTTCTCCTTCTCATCTCTGTAGTCTTAAGCCGCATCTCCCTATTCTGATGTGCTGTTGAAATATTTGAAGGAATAATACAGGAATGTTTTAAATTTTTTAAAATTACACCCCATAATACTCCCTCCCCAAACCTATTCCCCAGAGGGAACCACTGTTATCAGTTTGGGGTTTATCCCTTCAGAAGTTTTCTTTAAAGTTATTTACAAAACCCATGTGTGTTTTGATTTCTATAACTGGAATCAACCCATAAATATCATTCTGAAAAAAATCTTATTCGGCAGTTTATCATGGACATCCTCCCATTTCAGCTCATTCAGAGCTATCTTTTTTATTTTTTTAAGACGTACTCATATTTCATAGTGTGTATGCACCTACGTTTATGTAATCAGTTCCTAATGATGCAGATTTAGGTTTTGCAGGGTATTGCAAATTCAAGCAATGTCACAGTGCATGTCATTGATGTAAGAGCTACAGGTACAGTAAGTAAAATCACTAGGTCAAAGGATACAGCCATTTAAATTTTTGAAAGGTCTCTCCATTTGTCTTCAAAAAAGTGATGGCAATTGACACTCTTACCAATAGAATATGAGCAAGTACCTGATTCCCCATACCAGTACCGAAAATTACATTTAATTCATTTTCTGGCACTCTCATAGGTGGAAAATTAGATATTATATTTATTTGCATTCCTTTTATTTTTGTTCTATGAAAAGTTTAATCCTCTGCTAATGATATGAAAAGATTATACTTTTTTAAAACAAAGGTTCATTTTTCTTTTAATAGTTAATTTTAATGGTAAGCTTCATTCATCAGGAAAATGTATGCTACTCTCCTGTCACATAATTTGAGTCTTACTGTAATAGAGAGGAAGCTGATAATCCTGATGAAATTAAAAAAAAAAAAATACTGTTTTTGAACATTGCTGAAAGAACTATAGCGCTTCTGACCAATAAAATAAAACTAATTAAAGAATTACAGTTGGAACTCCCTGCAGCCAAATGTCCCACTGTTGAATCTTCTCAACAATTCTTGGGGGTTGGTCTGATTTTTCACCCCACTTTTATAGAGAATTATTTGCCCTTTCTGCTAAGGAGATGAGGCAAACACAAAAATGCAATACATATGATTATAGCAAGCACATCCAAGGCCCCATCCCGTGGCATAGTCTAACAAAAGACTTTGGTGCAGCTTTCAATTGGGAGAGGTAATGAGGGAAACATAACTTGGATACTGAAATATTGTACTTTCAAATGGAGTGTCAATTGCTTCCAGCCAAAGACGATCAGGAACCTGTCTAGAGTTGAACAAGTTGGTTTTATTTCTAGTTGCAAAGAAAGAGAAGGCGCACAATGGGAAGATATGGGGCGCCTCAGTAAGAGGGTGTTAGCAAGAAATTATTATAGGATTTGGGCTGCATTAGGTAATTTGGGGAAGGGTCAAGGAAGTGAGGCTTTGCTCTGAATTGGGTATGATACCTGGAAATGAGATATCCTTCTACGATTGGGTATCTTAATAAATCTTATCTATAAGGCAGGAAGAATAAAGTTGAGGCCAAAGCTGTAATGGGTAAAGAAGAAGCAGTCACTCATTTGCCAGGAGAGAAAGGCATTTGGTCATTTTTGTGGTTTTGACTATTCAGACATCATTATGAAGTGGTCTTATTTTTGTCTCACTCCATCATAGTCACAAAGTGGCCTTGTCTGATGCTGACAATCTGTGAAATTGTTTAACAGGAGAACACACAGCCTAGCCGTGGGTACCAGCACCTAGGGTTGGGTTTCTCTTCTCTTTCTCAGGTAATTTCAAAATTTTGCTTGAAATGAATACTATTCCCCATTTCCAGCCTATAGCTTGCCTTCTTTGTAAGCCCATCTTCTTTCTCACCCAGGTATGCAAGGGCAGAGGCTGGAGCTGGAATCTTGCCCCCATCACTTATTAGCTATGTGTGACCCTAAGCAAGTTACTTTTCCTTTCTGTGCCTCATTTTCCTAATTTACAAATTAGGAAGATTAAAAAAAATCTATATTGTAGGGGTATGGGAATGATTATAAGCATATCTCAGAGATATTGTAGGCTCGATTCCAGACCACTGCACTAAAGTGAATATTGCAATAAAGCAAGTCACACGAAATTTATGTTTATGCTATCTGTAGTCTGTTAAGTGTGCAATAGCATTATGTCTTTAAAAACAATGTGCATACCTTAATTAAAATGTGACACAGAGACACAAAGTCAGCACATGATGTTGGTAAAATGGCGCCAGTAGAGTTACTGAATGCAGGGTTGCCACCAGAAACCTTCAATTTGTAAAAAAAAAAACGCAATCTCTGGGAAGCGCAATGAAATGAGGAATGCCTGTGTATGAATTAACCCATGTAAAGCTGTCAGGAAGGCACCCGGCACAGGGGACGCCCTCGTCTTTAGCATTATCCCCAAGGGTCCAGCCAGTTTTCAGGTGCCCAGATGATTGTAAGAACCTCTAGCTGTTGCCCTTTCTTCTGTTCTCCCCTCTTATCTGTCTGAGCCGCACACCTCCTTCGGATTGGACTTCCTGAAAAGTCCCTGTCGTCATGTGACTGTCGTACCTCCGCTCCTTTATTGAGCACATACTCCACATCAGGTACCTGGCTGAGCAAGGCATTCACAGGCAACTTACTTATTCTTTCTCCTGCAAAGCCATCATTTTTGTTCCCATTTTACCAATTCAGAAAGAAACTGAGATGAGAGTATAAGGAACTTACCCAAGAACACACAGCCTGTAAGCTGTCGAGGTGCATTCAAATGTGAAACCATCTGACTCTGAAACTCTAAAATTGAAGCTCTTCATTGTTCCATCCAGAACTTTAATAACAACCAAACAGCCAAAGAGCATTGTTGAGGTTCCAGCAACGACGACTGATAGGGCATCAAGAGCAAAAAAGGCACTCCAACTCTTCTTGGGAAATAAAAAATGCATCACTGAGGAAATAGAAATGGTGCCAATTAAGTGTCAAATATCTGATCACGTGCCATAAATGCTCAGAGAAAAGAGAAGAGGGCAAGCAGGAGGGGCCAGGAAGTGGTTCCCCTGGGAGTTGGGGGGCTGGCTGAGCCTTGAGGGATGGGCCAAATGTGGACAGGAGAAGGAGACTCTTCCTTTAAGACTAGATTTCATCAGCACATCCCTGCCATCTTCTCCAGTCCTCCATCAACACCAGGCGGCCCTTTTCTCTGCCCTCCTTTACCTGTGCTTACTCCTTTCTCTCTTTGGGCATGCCCTCCTTCCCCCTCTCATCACTTTGTAAAGTGCTAGATGGCAGGAACCTTGTCTTTTTCATTTTTCATCATCTCATCAACACCATTCCATACCCACATGGCACCTGGCCCCAAGCCTGACCCAAGGCAACCATTGCAGGTGTTGAACAGATGAAGCAAAATGCCCTGAGTACTTATCCCAGTTTAACAATTCCACAGGCTCTTTTGGTATTATTTCTAGTATAATGTAATGTGCACATCCACCACCACCCCCAGAAGCCTGGACCGGCACCAGCCTCGGGGGCAGGAGCCCCAGCCCTAAATGGCCCTTGTACAAGTCCCTGGAAAAATGGACTTCAGCTGTCTCCTCTATAAACAATGGAGGTGGCCCAGCCTATGGTTTCCTCTTCCGTGTGCCTGATCATCTCCAGAGAAACTTGTTAAAAGTCAGATTCTAGGGTTGGCTCCTCTCCCAAAGATGCTGATGAAGTGGGGGAAGGAATCTGGATTCTTTTTTTAAGGAGGTACCGGGGATTGAACCCAGACATGAGAAGCAGGTGCTCAAACCACTGAGCTACACCTGCTCCCCAGGAATCTAGATTTTTAACATGCATCCCAGGGGGCTGCTGGGGACCAGGCTGCCCTTGCAGAAACACTGAACTTAATAGGTAATCCAGTTGGGTGTCACCCGTGTGGGGACAGAACTTGCTGAACCCCAAACCCCTCTCAGTTTTCAGAGCTGTCCACTTGAAAGCTAATTACCCGGTGTGAGAGGCCATAGAAAAAAGCTAGAAAAGGGACCCTGTGGGAAACTCCAGCATCTCCCATCCCTTCCTGCAGGCCCTTTAACCCGTGGCTTCCTCAGCCCGCCCTGCGGTGCGGATTTGTTTTTTGTTTGCTTGTTTGTTCTTTGTGGGAACAGGTTTCTATTTCTGATAAGGGTACTCCGGCTAAGGCACCCCGTTTGGGAAAGGCAGTGTTTGCTAAACCCTCAGAGGCTCCTGGCTCCTGGGGAAGGAGCCTTTGTAGTGTCGACTTGCTGTTTGTGTTTCAGACTCCGAGGAAGGCTCGCTCCTAATTAAAGACGTAAATGCTTTAATCCCTGGCCTGAGGGCTTCCCATGGCACATTAGCCGTATTAGGAAGGAAATGGATTGTAATCCCTTTAATATAAACCCGGAGGAACTCTGCTTCAGCTTTGGGAGAAGAATTTCCTCCTGTGATTTAACAATATCAGCATGCTGAATTTGCATAGACAGAAAGTTGGGGCCCGGCTCTGCCTCCAGGGCATGGTGGGCCAAGCCAAGTCTCTCTCAGACTGGGCCTTAGGGTCTTGGCGCTGGTTTCCAGCGCATGAGTAAAGGTGACATCAATTAAGCTCTTGCAGCATACCAGGGCAGGTGCTGGTAATTGCACATTTTTTCCTACTTTAGTTTTCACACTCAACCCGGTGAATAAATAAGTATCGGCCCAACCACTTTATCAATGAGGAGATGAAGATTAAGAGGCAAATTTACTCACTGGGGGAAAGAGAGGCAGACAGAGGAAGGTGCTTATTGAGAGTGTGGCCAGCGCTTTTTACACACTGTTTTATTAAATATTTTTAGTACTTTTTAATAAAGTTTATTTCAAAATAGCTAAGCTTCTAGAAATACACTGATAATGGTTTCTATGATGCAATTTAGTTTCTCTTACCCTACACAATTTGAACCCAAAACATTTATGTGATTTAGACTTCCTAAAACAGGATATGCTCTCTGGTGTATTTTTCATCCCTTACAAAGGTGGAAAAGATTTTCCCTCCCATGTTGCTAAAGGACACAGTAGGAACCATGAGATGGACTATAGTTAATAATACAATTATAATAATATTCTTCCATCACTTGTAATCAATGTACCACACTAATGCAAGGTGTTAATAATACAGTGGTATATGGAAAGGCTATATTTTCTGCATGGTTTTTCTATAAACCTACAACTTCTCTTTAAAAAAGAAAAAGAAATAAGAAAAAAAAAAAGAGAGAAACTTAGCTACATTTTGTACTTGGGAAAAATAACGTATATCACACTCTAAAAACTTAAAAATTGGTGTCACATGACACTTTGCAGTGTTTCAGTGTGAACTTACAAAAGTCCAGTAACTCTGACGTAGTCCAGAATAGAGCTCATTGATGCACACACAACACGGTATTTTTGTTTGTTTGTTTCAATATAATAAACTTTATTTTTAATGAGGTTTTAGATTGCAGAAAAGTTACACTGAAAGCATAAAGGATTCCCATATACCCCCCTACCCTCCCCGCCACCTCTTCCCCTGTTAATAACATCTTACAATAGTGTGATTCATATTGAAGCATTGCTACTAACCAAGGTCTATCTACAGTTTACATTGTTGTTTACACTTAATTCCAATGCCCTACAAATGCCCCATGTTACACCTATTCTTCCTTCCCCTCCCCTCAGAACCTCTGGTGACCACTGTCTTTATATTAGTGTTACATGTTCTTCCATTACTACAGTATTAATAAATTTACTTTGTTATTGGTTGCATTCCCATTATGTTTGTTCATTCCTCAACCTTGAGGATTTGGGGATGGTGATGCCCACTCTGCTTCAGTATGAGAGGGGGCTTAGATCTTATGGGATAGATGGAAGGAACCATTTCACTTGCAGTTGCAGATACTGTTTTTTGGGCATTGTCCATCATCATCGTTTTGTTAGTTGTCCTGGAAAAGTCCTATGAACTGGAAAGTAGGTGTTGCAACTCTGCTGAGATTCAGGGCTCAACCAGCATACACACAGGCCCAAGATTTAAGTCTCTGAGACATATATTTAATGAATATAGTGCTAATTACAAGCTCAAACAAAAGGGGTAGAAGAATCATGTGCTGGGAAATCATAAGTCTAACTCTGTTACTATGGGGAAATAGGTTTTCATATATTTCAAGGTAAGGCCCACCAACAGGGTGCTGATTTCAAGGGGTTCTGTGCCTTGCCTCTAGTGTCCAGATATCTCTAGAGCACCCCTATTTGAAGCTTTGTTCACAGTGGCAGTTAGTGAGATCTGCCCGAGACATGCATAAGTGTAACCTCTGGATTGACCTCCTACCTCATTTTGAAATCTCTTAGCTGTAAAAACTCTTTTGTATTTAATGTTTCCCCCTTTACAACACAGTATTTTAAGTAAAAAATCATGCTTGTCTCTGACTGGCACACAGTAGGTGCTTAATAAACATTTGTGTACTGATAGCAAAATTAAGAAACAAATGTCGACCATGGGGAGGGGCACTTTCCATTCCCCCGCCACCCAAAAAAATCCACCAATTCAAATAATTCTTTGTAAGACATGCATGTTCTTCCTGAAAGGTTGGCTTGGAGAGTGAGGCATGTGTTCGAGCATTTCTCACAAGGTGAACAGGATTTGATGGCTCCTGCATGTTGAGCTATAAGACCAGTCCTGACTGCCGTGGCGGTGGCTGCTTTGATCCAGGGAACGCAGCTGCGGCTGGCCCTGCCTGTTCCAGACCCATGAGGAGATGCATGGAAACAAGACAGAAAAGCCATTGCCTGCCTGGGAAGAATTAGTTCTCAAACCCAGTTCAGGTAACTCAGGCAGAGAAAGCCGACCCTCCCCAGCCACTGAAGGAGGCCTCTGTCCATCCTAACTTTCTTGAAGGGCCTCGCGTTTAGGCTTTTTAACGGGATTTCCAAGTGAGTACATACCTAAAATTATTTGTATTTTTGTGTTTGTGGATGTAACAGTGCTGGTTTGTTTCATGCAAATATTTTTAAAAATACAGTTTTAATAACTCTGTTTTGTTTTTTCCATCAATTTTTTAAAAGATTTATTTTATTTATTTCTCCTTCCCCCTCGTTGTTTGTGCTTGCTGTCTGCTCTCTGTGTCTGTTCGTTGTGTGCTCCCTGTGTCTTCTTTCAGTAGGCACCGGGAACCAAACCCTGGACCTCCCATGTGGGAGGGAGGCACCCAATCACTTGAGCCACATCCGCTCCCTGCTTGTTGTGTCTCTTCGTTGTATCTCCTTGTTGCACCCTTTTGTTGTGTCAGCTCGCCATGCCAGCTCATCACGTCAGCTCTCTGTCTTGCTTGTTTTCTTTAGGACACACCGGGAACCAAACCTGGAACTTCCCATGTGGTAGGTGGGTACCCAACTGCTTGAGCCACATTCACTCCCTCAATTTTTAATATATACCAACTTCTTCAAAATATGAACGTGAACCAGGCTTCTCTCTCTTCAAGGCTCATTATGTCAAACAGTTTACAATTTACAAAGCTCTCTAGAGAGGGAGGTGGCTAGTCAGGGACTCCTTTTCCTATTTTACTGATGGATGCATACACAACACAGCATTTTAATTCAAGAACGGGTGGGAAGCAAACTGGTCATCATCTTTAATGGTGTTATGTGGCCATGCCTGGACTGAAATTGGCTGATCTTTCTAGAGTATGATGTTGTGTCCTATCCTTGACTAATCCAAGCAAGAGTACTTGTGCTTGACTGAAGGGCTTCAATCATGAAATTCAATCATAAACATAGATGGATAAAAGACTATTTTGTTCTTGTTAATTGATATGGTCAGAAGAGCTTCTCAATGGTAAGAAGGTCAGGCCAAGGAAGGCAGACTTCTTCTGCCCTGTGGTAAAGGCTAATTTTTTGAAGTTTCATCTGAGACTTTGCCTCTTAATTTTCCAGAAGGTCCAGAATAAAAAGTTGCTCCCTGGACTCATGATCTAGATCTTATACTGTATTTACTGCTTGGACACCTCTGGCTATGTATTCCATCTTGAAACCAAGGACAACTTCCATTTGAGTCATGTAGAGTATTGGAAGCCAATTTCCTCTTCTCCCATGTCTCAAAAGTGTCCAAAAGGATGATAGATAGGAGGGGAGAAGAACAAGAGGGAAGCTGTAAAAGAAAACAATGATGTGTAAATTTGAGCTGGACAGCCTCGGAGGTGACAAGTATTAACACATTAGTGGCCTGGAAAGTCTCAAGGCAAGAATATACTAGCATTTACTGAGCATCTATTATGTGCCAGACATCTGCCAGGTGCTTGTGTGAAAGTGCCAATGTCCTTTTTTTTGGGACATGGTGACCTTATAATTTTTAATAATAATAACCTGCCAGATATACAGTCACAGGTTATCCCATCCACGGGTAAGCCTAACCCATCTGCTTCTCTACACCTGCACCTGAGCATCTGAAGACCCTTGGAAAATACCACATGCTATTGAGTATTGTTGTAAATCCATGATCATCAACTAGGATTCCAAACTGCCAAACAACGTGGTAAACTCCCCCTTCCAGTCTGCACATCAACCACTTCATATCTTCCCTGTTTTCCCTTGTGGTAGGCAGAATTCAAAAGTTGTACCCCCAAGATCCCTGTCCTCTGATTATTGAACCAAACATTACTCTAGATACTGCTATGAAAGGTCTTTGGGGATGTAATTCAGGTCACTAATCAGTTGACCTTAAAACACAGGGATTAGTCCTCGCTTTGGCAGCACATATACTAAAATTGGAACGATACAGAGAAGATTAGCATGGCCCCATGCAAGGATGACATGCAAATGTGTGAAGCATTCCATATAAAAAAAAAATAGATTATTCTGAAGGATCTGGGTGGTCCCAGTGTAATCACCTGAACCCTTCAAAGCATAAGAGAG
>JAQZBX010084044.1:0-13306 GCA_029593785.1 Cabassous unicinctus | reverse complement strand
AAGCAGAGTTGGGAAGATATGTGCAGTAATAAAGTATTTCCATCATATAGATAACCATCGTAAATAACCTTGAGCGCATAGATAATGGCAAAATGTAGAAGTAGTAATTAGGAAGTGATGAGTTTTGAGTATTTATATAATTTATTTAATTTTGAGTTTATGTAATCTGATTTTTAATAATGACCTTTTTAAAACACTGGCTTGTAAAATTTCTGAAAACTTAACAATTGGCTCTTACAAGCTGTGGTATGAGCCAACTCCAGCAAACTACTGCCCTACCCGAAAAAACACTCTTCCACTAATTTAAGGCCAGTTTTATCCTTGGTCTTCTGCCTCCCAGGTCAGCCTGGGGTGGGGGTGGGGAGCTGTTGACAGGAGCTGATGAAAGTAACTCTCAGGAAAGGCCTTTAAGCGGCAGTCCCTGGGCAGGCAGCCAGGACCTGTTGAGGGATTATCTTCCTGGATCTCCCTTCTCCTCTAGGTTAGCCCTCTCACTGAACACGGGGTCTGCCTCTCAAAGCCCTCTCTGGTCCCCCTCCCTGGAGCTAGGAGTATGTGCCCTGCATGTGTTTCCAGGTCAACCAAACTTTCTAGCACCCAGTGTAGGTCCTGGGCCATGGAGGGGAGGGGGATGAATTAATAGTTGCTGTTGACTAATTACCTGGTAAAGAATGCCCTGGTCCAGGAGTTAGAAGAGTTGGTTCTGGTCTTAAATCTGCCATTACCAGGTTGTGCAATGTTAGCCTCTCTGGCCCTCTGTCTCTTCTTCCGAGGAAGACGGAGTTGAGCCATATGGCCCTAAAGGTTCTCTCAGAATTTCTGAGTGTCCCAGGACTCTGTTTTCCAGGGTTACTAGACCTGAGACCCTCTCACTCACTCCTGCCCTGGGTCTCTGACCAGCCCCTGACCTGGTCAGCTCACCCTCAGTGCTTGATGCCACGATGGGGTCAGGGGTCTCCAACCTCTCAGGTGTGTGTGACTTAACTTCTGACCCTGAATCTATAAGGAGTACTTTACCTAAGAACTCAGCTGTCCCACTAATGGCAGGATTCCAGCTCCAAAGACAAGATTTCCCCTGAAATTCCAAAGAGGGGTACAGCTGTGTTGGAGCAGGCCTTTAGGATTTCAGTCCTGAGTTGCCTTTTGGTAAGGTCTCAGGGAAACTTCCAGTCCCAGCCCCACTCCTCTCTCAACCAGGCATAATATCGCTGGGATTAGAAGTCATAGAGAATAGTGTATATTCTAAAAACTACTTTTAAAAGTGAATTTTATGTTTTGTGAATTATCTCTCAACAAAAAAAGTCATTTGAAACAAAGAGAATAAAACAAAAAAGAAAAAATATAAGAAATAAAAGAAAAAAAAAGGAAAAAAAGGTCATTTGAATACTTACCAAAGCAAAAAAAAAAAAAAAAAAAAAAAAAAGACACGCGGTCACTGGGAGACTGTTAGGGAAAGGAGAGGTGAGAATGCTCTTAGAGCCCCTGAACCAATTCCTGTCAGAGGGTTTTCTTTTGGAATAAGAATTCAAGCTGAGTACATTTATCCCATTATTTGATTTAACGTATTAGAAAATTAGGGTCCAAATCAAACCCAAGTGCAGCGTCTTTGAAGGAGAGCAAGTTAGAGTGAGAATTCTCCCTGTCCGGTGAGGGGATGGTGGGAGAGGAAGGGAAGGCATCTCCCTGGCTGGTCTCAGCTCTAGCCCTCCCAGAATTTCCCTTTCTAGCCTCTATCCCAGCTCCTGATTCTTTACAGCTTTCAGACAAATGGCATCTGGGGATTTTGGAGGCCCCTAACTGTGGAAAAATCCCTTTTCCCTTTTGTTCAGCTGAGACTGAGTTGGAATTTTCCAAAAGGAACTTTTCCTCTGAAGCTCAGGGAAACAAAATAAGCACAAAGGTCTTAGGGAAAAAAATTCTACCAGAGTGTAGATTTCCATCGTGGTCAAAGCACAGACCAAGCTTGGGTGGAAGAGTTTGTGGGACCCTTTCTCTTGTCACCCACCTGTGCAAGGATTCCCACTCACAAAGACCCCCTTTCAGGCTTCTAGTGTCTTTTCTTCCTGCTCTCCTTTGTGGTCACCCTACCTCTCCTGGGGTGGGGAAGGAGTCTAGCCCTGGACTTTCCTTGAAATCCTGTTCAAAGCTGTACCTTGGAAATGGAGTGTTGACTGGCCACTATCCCAAGGCTAAAGCAGGGCCCTTTTTTTTGGCTGCTGCTATTCCAGTTAAGCCCAGAATTACAGAGTGACAGACAAGGTAGAAAATTATCTCTATCTCTCCTGTCCATCCTCCAATTTCAGGTGTGGCAACTTAGACTTAGAGAGGTGAAGTGTGTTGCCTACTGTCTTAATTTGCCACAGGGCTGCCAATGCAAAGTTCCAGAAATGGGTTGGTTTGTATAATGGGAATTTTATTAGGGGAAAATCTTACAGCTCTGAGGCCATGAAATAAATATTCAAATCAAAGCACCATTAGAGATGCTTTCTCATCAAAGTCAGCTATTGGTGATCCTGGTGCCCTGCCACGTGGTAAATCAATATGGTAGCTGATCTCTTCCAAGGTCCCATCTCCCAGAGTTCAGCTGTGGGCAACCGGGCATAGGGCTTGTCTCTTTCTGGGTCTCCTTTCTCAGTCTTGGTTGCTCCACTTTCTTCCCAAGTTCAGCTGTGGGCTATCAAGCATATGGCTCATCCCTTCAGCCTTAGTGGGCCCAGACTCTTGGGGGCTTCATGCTTTGGCCACTAGTGATCGTTGAGTCCTCTCTCAAGAGGCCAGGTCAAAATGGTAGCTTCCTTTCTCTCTCTGTTACTTCCTCTGTGTCTTCATTTATATAAGGTCCAGCGAGAAGGCAGAGACCCAACCTGAGTCATGCCCTACTGAAGTAGTCCAATCAAAAGTGATCTAATCAAGCAAGCTAATCAAGGTCCCTTAACAGAATCTAATGCAATCAAAGGGTCGCACACCCACAGGAATGGATTAGTTAAAAAACAAACTCTTTTTGGGATCTACCAAATTCAAACTTTCACATCCACCATTAACTAGGGTATCAGGGCTGGAAAATTCTTGTGTGGACTGTGGCTTCAGAGAGGACTCACTCAAGCTGAGAGGGGAGGGGGTCTTCCATGAGCAGAAGAACCTTGGAACATGCATGTCATGGGGTGATGGGAAGAGAGGAAAGTAGGACCATAGTGAGATTCCCTTTCTACTCACTAACTTGAATAGAGCTTCCTTGAGGAAGTTCTAGGGATTGGAGGGTGATTAGTTATAGGTGGGGCTGGACTGGATGGAGCTATACCAGGGAACCAGAAGGCTGGTCACTCCCATAAATGTGACCTCTAGGCCAGTTTTCAGCTCATGATTACAGACCAGCTCACATTTATATTTGGCTCCACATCTCAAAGACTCTGAGCCTGGACCTGCTCACCTCGCAAGAATCCAGTCTTCCTGCAAATTGCCCCCCTTATTGCAGGGCTTGGAGCGCATTTTCCAAATGTGGTCCCATCCACATACATCACGTGCATCTGGCATGTTTATTAAATATGCGGATGCCTGGGCCCCATTTGGCATCACTGGGGTGGGGCCCTGGAATTAAAAAACACTTGGTTTTAGGGATTTATGAACTTTCTTTTCTTTTTTAACTGTTCTTCCTCTCTTAAACTTTGATGTTGGGAACATAGGAGAAAGAGCAGGTTTTAGAGGGAAGATAATGAATTTGATTTTTTAAATGTTGGCAGATGTCCAATAGGCAGTTAGATTTTAAAAGGTAGAGCTTAGAAGAGCTATCAGGGGTTGCAGTGGATAGAGATTCAAGACTGTAATTGGAGGAATATTTTGAAATAGTATGTGATTTTTCTCTTTATGACCTTTACACATAGTCCGCCCTAGGCATCCATTTGTCTGGGAGGCCATTAGAATTAGTTACAGAAGGATTGTCTAGAAAAGGCCAAGTTGATATCCAACTTTTGACATTCACAGTAAGATTAGCCAGGATATTACCCTGAGAGAGGATTCACTACATTTTTTTGCTTCTCTCTTTCCCTGTGATCTCCCTACTAGAACAAGAGATTCAAGGGAGAAGAAGGAGAAGATGGACGATGTAGGATGGGGCAGGAAGCTCAGAGTTCTGCAGCCAGTGACGGTTAACATAGTTAGCCTGGGGTCCAATCACTCAAGGCCCTCACCAAGCCCAGGATAGCAGTACCCAAGCTAGGCAGCTGCTGCTTCACCATCAGAGCCCATAAAAGCACACATTGGTGATCTGGCAAAAAGACATCACCCTGAAGACAAGGGACCCTACTGGAGCACTGGCCAGCACATCCAAGTCCAGGGGCCTCTTCTTCTGTGTCTCAAGGAAACCATTTTGGGCAGAGGAGCAGAGCTAGGCCAAGCTAACTAAAAAGTAAGGCTATCTTGCAGATGATGCTGCACAAGTGGGAGGAGAAGTCAAGCAATGAGGGATTGAGGAGGGCAGAAAAAAACAACCACAGCCACCGTGGGTGACATACCTATGCTTCAAGCCAGCCCACATAAATGCCAGAGACATTGCCAATGCAGTGGATTAAGCACTCAGTGGGACTCGAATCTTGAAAGCAACAGAATTTTAGAAATGAAGGAGCCAAGAGAAACTTGGATACCCCGGAAACAATTTCCAAGGCTTTCTCAGCATAATTCCTTGTCAGTACAATTTTATTTATAACTTTTTACTTGTGGCCTAAAGAACATCATCAACATCATAAAAGGATTTAAAGGGAAAGTCTAAGATTATGTAAATTACTAAAAGAAGCTAAAAAATGGAACATGGAACTGTATAGCATGGCAAAACCACATGTGAAATATGAATATGGGTAAAATTGCATACATAAGACTGTTTTTCTTTGAAGCTGAACAAATGTATGTTTTTGTTCTTTTTAATATTTATTTTTTATTTATTCATTCCCCCCACCTTTGTTTGCACTCACTGTCTGCTCTCTGTGTCCATTTGCTGTGTGTGTGCTCTCTGTGTCTTCTCTTTAGGTGTTAACCAGAACCAAACCTGTGACCTCCCATGTGGGAGAGAGTTGCTCAATCACTTGAGCCACCTCCGCTCCCTGCTTTGTTGTTGTCTCTCATTGTCTCTCCTCTTTGTGTCTCCTTGTTGTGTCATCTTGTTGCATCAGCTTGCCATGCCTGCCCATCACACCAGCTTGCTGTCTTGTTCGTCTTCTCCAGGAGGCACCGGGAACCAAACCCAGGACCTCCCATGTGGTAGGTGAGAGCTCAATCGCTTGAGCCACATCCGCTTCCCACAAATGTAAGTTAATACTACAAGATGTTAGTATCAGACAAAAAAACATTTTGCTAAGTGAAAGAAACCAGACACAAAGTACTATGTATTTATCATTCCATTTATATAAAATGTAAATATAAGTCAATTTATAAAGATGAAATTAGATTAGTGGTTATGTAGGGCTGGGAATGAACTGCCAAGTGGTGTGGACTTTTTCTTTTTGGAGTAATGAAATTGTTCTAAAATTTTTTGTGGTGATGAATGCATGGCATTGTGATTACGCTAAAAGTCATTGATTATATACTTTGGATAGCTCGTATGATATATGAATATATCTCCATAAAACTGCTTAATCAATAAATAAATAATTGTGCAAGAATAGCCAGAAATAGCAGTTATGTACAGCAGGGGAAGCATAGAGAGATTGAGAGGTGAAGAATCTTCTTGTTTGTCTGTTTTTTTGCTTATTATTATTATTGAAATAATGAAAATGCTCTAAAAATGATTGAAGACAGCAAGCTGGTGTGATGGGCAGGCATGGCAAGCTGATGCAACAAGATGACACAACAAGGAGACACAAAGAGGAGAGACAATGAGAGACAACAACAAAGCAGGGAGCGGAGGTGGCTCAAGTGATTGAGCCATGAATGCATAACTATGTGATTATACAAATACCATTGATTGTAAACTTTGGATGAATTCAATGCTTTATTAACATGTATCAATAAAATTGATTTGTTTAAAAAATAACACACCAAGTTTTCATTTACCCAAGTTTCCTTCCAGTCCTGGCCCTAAAACTCTCATGATTTTTATGTGAGCACAGATTGTGGCAGATTGTATCTTCTGAAAATGGCCACAGCCATATTTCCAGTCCCACATGCTCTTCCAGAACCTTGTCATTGCTTCATCATAAGGTAGTGGCTCTCTTTTCTTTCCCCTTGAAACTGGAAGGACTTTGTGACTGCCTCAGTGAATGGAAGTGGAAGTGACACTGCATAATTTCCAAGGCTAGGTCATATAAGGTGAAGGGACTTCCACTTGGCTCTCTCTCTAGGGACTCTCTCCTTGTAACCCAGCCACCATATTGTGAGGAAGCCCAAACCGCAGGGAGGTGTTTAGCCAACAGATTCAGAAGGTCTCAGCAGCTGACAGCCAGCCTTGAGTGCAAGACATGGGAGTGAGTGAATTTCAGGTATTCTAGCCCACCAGGGGAAGCCCCAAACATTTGGTGCTGGATAAGCCATACTTCTGTGCCCTGCCTGAATGCCTGATCCATAATAATAGATGCTTCATGCCACTAAGTTTTAGAGGAATTTATTATGTAGCTATAGCAACTGGAACACATGTACAGTTTTGTTTTATGACTTTTGCATTTATTAGCATGAACATTTTCTCATGTTGCTTTATAGTCATCAAAATTAGCATTTTATTGGCTGCAAAATATTTTGAGTTGATGTAGTAGAGCTTATTTAAATATTGTGCTATTCTTGGCCATTTAGACGGCTTCTCATTTTTTACTACTTTAGTGATGATATAAAAAGTTGTCCATATTTTTCTTATTCTTTGAATTGCTTCTTTGGAACAAATTCTCAGAAGTAGCATTACTTTTGGGAATGAACATTTTTATGGCTTTCTAAATGTACTGCCAAACTGCTATTCGAAAAAATATATTGCATCTATAGATTCTAACATCAGTTGTGTATGGTAATTTTGGTACATAAAGCAACCTCAAACTGGTTGTAAATTGGGATAGGGCATAAATAAATCAATGCATTTTAAAAAAAAATCTTTTAAAATGTCATCAGCATTGGCCACTATTACTTTTAATTTCTACTAATTTAATCAGTAGAAATTATTATTTTGTCATTGTTATAATTTGTGTATGTTTTGAGAGTGCTGAGGCCAAAATTTTTCCATTTTTAAAAACTTGTTTTCACTCTCATTTGAAGTATCTATGTATATCCTTTATCCAATTATAAGAGCTCTTGATAGCACTGTTTTTCAAACTGCAGTTCATAATCCATTAGTAGATTATGAACTCGATAAAGTGATTCATGATCACTTTTAAAGAAAATATTAGAATAGAATAAAAATATCACAGAATTCCTCACACAGTAAGTTTTTTTGTATGAAACTTTTGTTTCAATGTAAGTGGGTATTGGTCATGATGTAAAATGTTCTTTTTCTTAGCAGAAGATACAACAAAAATGTTCTTAGAAGACTGGCCTTATAAAACATATTTATTAATCCCTTTTCATATTGATGTAAACATTTCCCAATGTGGTTTCCCTTTTTATATTGAATTATCTTTCTTTTGTACCATTTTGATTTTTTATGGGGTCAGGTCGGCAATCCTTTTGAATTTCTTATTCCAGTTAAAAACAGAAATTTATCTTGTTTCTATAAAGGTGATAAATGATCCATTCTATTTTTTGTCAACTCAATTCTTACTGAAGCATTCTCTGGACACCCACGAACTTATAAGAATTCATGTCAGCTCAGCAAAATGCAAATGAAGAGCTATGGAGCAAATGCTATTATGGCATGGGTAAATCGAGAATATGTGATAATCATGAGAGCACGTGTCCCTTTTCTCACTTTCAGTTGTCAGAGTTTATGTTGCATCAGCAAAATGAGTTCTGGTGCAAATGCTGTATAAGCAAATGTTGTAATAGTTACCCAAAGATAGCTATGGAAGGATGAAAAAAGTTAGGATGGAAGTAAAGTTGAAAATTCCAGAACACATGAAAGAAATATTCAGACTCATACAAGAGAGCTGAATTTGGGGATACAACTGTCAGACACAAATAAAATAATAATTATAATAATTATTTTTTACCATTTATTAGGTAATTGCCAGGCTTGTTTACTCCTCATAAGCTCCTGTGATACTTATTATTCCTATTTTACAGATGAGCAAACAGAAGCACAAAAAGGTGTTGTGATTTACCCGAGATCACCCAGCTAATGTGTGGCTGGAATTTGAACTTGAAGCAAGTGACAGTTAAGTTCATCTGTCAAGCTGGCCAGGTTTTGGGGTCCAGTTGTTTGGTCAAGCAAGCAGTGGCCTGATTATTACCATGAAGACATTTCCTGGACTTACATCATCAGTAAATTGATTGCATCTATGGCTGATTACATCTACAATCAACTGAGGAGATTGCTTTCAAAGATGAGAGAAGTCTCATCCAATCAGCTGAAGGCTTTAAAAGGAGAAGGGATGATTTCAGCAGTCAGAAGAGAGAGTTTCCATGTCTACTTCAGCCAGCCAGCTTCTCCTGGGGAATTCATCGAAAACCTTCATTGGAGTGCCCAGCTTGTGGCCTGGCCTATGGAATTTGGACTTGTGCTTCCCCACAGTTGTACAAGACAAGTCTTATAAAAATCTCATGATATTTACACATATCTTCTGTCTATTCTTTCTCTAGAGAACCCTGTGTAATACACAGCCCATGTTCTTAATCCCTGCCCCATCCTGTCTCTCATCTGGGAGCTACGGGGTGCAGCCACAGGAAATGGCAAATGCCTGACAAGTTACTTACAATTTAGAAGTCTTAGAGATTTCTGCTGCTCTTTGGAAATCTTCTGAATTGCCTCCTCCACTCAGGGAATTTCTGTCAAATATCAGGGTTTAGTCATCTAGAATAAAAGCAGCTTCTGCCTTGTATAGTGTGGAGATAAGACTGAGGTTTCGTGTTCCATCTTTTATTTTCCTGGATTCCACTCAGATTGTGAAAATTGCTAACATTATGTGGTCTGAGAAAGAAACAGACAATGGCTCAGCGCACAGCCTCAGGAGCTAGTGTGCACGGCCTCCTTCTGGCTGTGTGATGTAGAGCAAATTTTCCTCATTTGCAAAATGGGGATAATAACAGTGTCTACTTCAGAGGGTTGCTGTGAGGTAGTGCCTGGTCCATAATAAGTGAAATGTTAGTATTAGTTGTGCTATTATTATGGGCTTTATTTCTTTTGAAGCTGGTATACTTTATATTAGCTATGTTTTGGTTTCTCTGGTTGGATTTTAGTAGATAATCTCGTCTTATCAGAAGCACAGTTACAAATAGTGTGAATTTTTATGTTGATTCTTTGTTGAGATATAATTCATATACCAAACAAGTCACCCATTTAGCATGCACAATTCAATGGTTTTTAGTATATTTGTAGATATGTGCAACCATTACTGCTGTCAATTTTAGAATGTTTCATCACCTCAAAAAGAAATCCCTTACCTTTTAGTTATCATCCCCTATTCCTCCAACCACCCCTACCTCCACTCCACCCTGCCCCATGCGCTGGCTTTAAGCAACCGCTAATCTATTTTCTGTCTCTTTAGATTTCCTTTTCTGGACTTTCATGTACATGGAATCATATTATACGTGGTGCTTTGTGACTGGCTTCTTTCACTTAGCATAATGTTTCAAGGGTTTCCATGTTGTAGTATATATCTGAACTTCATTCCTTCATATGGACAAATAATATTCCATTGTCTGGATATACCACATTTTCTTTATTCATTTGTCAGTTGATGGATGTTTAGATTATTTCTGCCTTTTGACTATTTTGAGTAGTCTTGTTATGAAAACTGATGTACAAGTTTTTGTGTGGTCATGTTTTCATTTCTCTTGGGAATATACATAGGAGTGGAATTGGTGGGACCTATAGTAATTCTACGCTTAATCATTTGAGAATCTCCAAGACTGTTTTCCCAAGTGGCTCCGCCATTTTGCATTCGCACTAGCAGTGTATGAGGTTTTCAACTTCTCCACATCCTCACCAACACTTGTCATTATCTGACTTTTTGATTCTAGCCATCCTAGTGGGTATGAGTCATGTTGATTCTTGCAAGTTACATTTCATTACCTGGCATTTTCTTATCTAATTCTTCAGTTTCAACAATACATACTATTTGGGTGGGATGACCACATGTCCCAGTTTATACCTATTGTACCAGCACAATCATAATTTTTTAAAACTTTCCATTTTAACCATTTTTAAGTATACAATTCAGTGATATTAATTACAACAGCCAAATTATTAACAGTGCCCTCTTGCGCTGTGTCCTGGTTTGGAAGATAAGCCATATGGTCATCCTATTTGGAGAGCTGCAACCCCTCCCACCACTGGTCACTGCTATGTTATTATATTAGTGGGTCAGGAGGCCCAAAGACTGGTATAGAATCAAGGGCAGTGGTTCTTAACATTTTTATGCTAGCACCCCTTTGTCAGGTTGCAGAAGCCTTTTGCTCCATTCTATGAATAATGCTTAGAAATGCATAAAATAAAGTATACAGAACTCCAAAAGAATCCCTTAATTTTGAAAGATTGCTATCAAAATACTAAAAAACAAATTTGTGGTACAGTTATATGTGCTTTTGATTAATGATTAAACAGCGCATCTGGTGGCAAGTCTAATAACCACTGCAATCTCAAAGTTGTGATGGGTGTAAATATTTTGAGATGTCTGTAACAATAGTAACATGATATAGAAATAGCTCTAATTTCTATTAGTGATGAAATCTCAGGTACCATTTCTCTCTGTTTTCTACATTCACAATAGAATGCAAGTTTTTTTCCCCCAAGTTCACAGGACTCTAATTCTACCCAGACCAGTTTAAGAAACCCTGCATGAGGGTGAATGTTGGAAGGAAGCTGGGGGGAAGCTAAGCGCACAAAGATCAGGAAGCAAAGAGAGAGACTGGAATAGTCATAGGTTCGGTGAATGTGCACAAAAAGTGGAGGACAAAAATGATATGAGAGTCTGCCAGGATGTGGACTGATAGAAATAAAAAGGCACAGATTGGTAAGTGACCTATCTCTGTCAATAGAGAGAATATGGGAGAATATAGCTCATCCAGGATATGTCCTGTCAGGAACATGAATTTGTACAGTGGCTCAGAATGTGGACTTGGAATTCTAACACATCTGGGTTTGAATCCCAACTTTGCCATTACCAACTATATTCCTGTGCAAGCCATTTAACTGCTCTGTGCCTCGGTTCCTCCTTTATTTAGAGGGAGTAAAAATACTACCTTACAAATTGTTTTGAGGATTAGAAAAGATAATTTTACATAAAGGCCCAGTACGGTGCCTGACATATTATAAGCCCTCAATCCGTTCTGGCAATAGTGGTGGTGTTTTTGTTACCAAGCAGGTCCATTTCCCAGCCGTGAAGGGCTCCCACCAAGTCACCAGTCTTTATGAAAACATTAGTGTTGCATCCTGTGTGGCCAGCAGGGGGCAGCAAATACCCATACTGTAAGCTTAGGTGGAGCTGGTAAGGGAATGGAGAGTGGGTGAAGGAGACACCCTTTTGCTGGCGAAGGATGAACTAGATGTGCAAGACTTCCTTCTGCCCCTTTCCTTGACCCATGGCACCAAGAAGGGCATCCAGTCCTGCTCTAGGGCCAAACTCACCAGACAGCCTAGGCACTGTCAGGAGTGTTCTGATGATTCACGCAGGCCAGGGACCAGCTGGGGCTTCTTTAGTATGTATTCTATCTACCTAAACAGCATTTTAATCCCATAAATTGAGAGAGCAGGTGCTGGGTCCTGGCGAAAAGTTTACTTATATGGTGGGGGCCACGTACTCTGTTTGCTGTTGTTTCATTAAACTCTTCTTGTTACCTAACTTGACTTCCTTCTGACATCACCTAAAGGGAATTTAAGTTTCCCTCTTTGTAGTCCCAGGAGCCACCACCAAAACAGTTTTAACACAGGCTGTGCCCGACTATGTAACACCCAAGTTTGGACGTCCTGCTCTGTCCTCCAAAATACCCCACCATGAAGAGATTATTGCCATATGTTCCCCTGTACAGAATAATCTGGAAAGTTATTGAACTACAGCTATCTTCTCTTGTGCAAAGAAAGAAAGAAACCTTCCCTTCTATAGTAGCAGAAAGTTAGCAAGTTGCAGGCACCAAGATTATATCACCTTATCCCTTTGCAACCCTTTTCCAAGGAGATCCAAGAAATGAGAGGCAATTTAGTAGAGTAGTAGGGACAAGGTGTATGAAATAGGCAAACCAAAACATCATTTATAAGACTGCTTCTAAGAGAACATGCTTCCTTCTTCAGAGTAAATAACCTCGGAATCGTTTGTAGATTACTTGGGGATGGAGTAATCTGCTATTATATGCCTCTTAGCACATGCCACAAAGCTGGGCATGTAAATAGGTCTCCAAAAATACCAAATGGTACTAAAATTTGGGAAGTGAGCAGAGAGAGTGCCAAGATACCAACTTGGATCTTCACTGAATAATTTAAATTTTCTTAAACTTTTTTTTTTAAGGATCAGAACCCTTTTCACAAATGAAATCCTACACACAATTCTAGCAAACAAAGCAAATAAAAGGGACTTTGCTCTGGTTGAGGTCAGGGAGGGGAGGGAGAAAGGAGACCTATGCTACCCCTTCCTTGCCCTGGCTCTGGGGTGGAAATCAGGTTTCCTTGGAAACACAATTTGAATCCCTGGGTTTCCATCGAATGGCAAACCAGTCTAGTTTCTAGTCCAGATTAGGTCACAAATTGATGGTTTGGGCCTTTCAAAATGATCTGACTTAAGAGACCTTCCTTAACCAGATGGTAGGAATATTCTCCCATATTGACACTTAAAGGTTTTATAGTTTTTCTTTCTCACATAGTTTTATTTTTTCCATGTGGATAGCCAATTGCCACAAATAGATATTTATTGACTAGTCCATCCTCTCCTCTGTGATCACAATGTCCACTCAGTCATAAACCATGTTTCCACATCTAGGTTCATTTCTAGGTTCTCTATTTTATTGCGTGAGTCTATTTGCTTTTCTTTGTACCAATACCACATTGCCTTAATTACTATGACCTTTTAAGTATAAACAAGTTGAGCAAGGGTAATCACTCCACCTGGTTCTTCTTCCAAAGCATCTTAGCTAATTTTTTTGTTTTGTTTTTGCATTCCATATAAATTTTAGAATCAGTTTATCAATTAATGGTAAAAATCCTTATGGAGTTTTTTTTTTTTAATTTTTATTTTATTTTTTTTTTAAGATTTATTTA
>JAQZBX010084043.1:0-13308 GCA_029593785.1 Cabassous unicinctus | reverse complement strand
TGCCCATATAATAATACTGCTGGTTATAAACACTATGTTGTGTTTTCAACTTTTTTATTCATTTCTAAAGATTAATAAGCAACCTTTTAACCAATTCTGTACAGGCTAACCCCCAGCTTTCCATTCTCTAACCTCTTTCTATTTTCTGGTGACCTAATTCTAGCTATTATCTCCATGAGTTTACACAACATATTTAGTTCATAATACCTCTATCATACAGTATTTGTCCTTTTGTGTCTGGCTTCCTTGATACCCTTAGTCCCACATGCTTTCAGTCCCATCCACCTTAATCACAAGTCACAGCTCCTTAAAAGGGATGCCTATCTCCTTTATTGCAGGCTTCTACAGTAGGGCCCTGACAAGACTTTCTTTATGTAGCCAATGTTGCTCAATGATGCAGTGTCAGTGTCAACCAACAAAAGATTTTCCCATTTGGATGAGCACTGAAAGCCACAGGGTTTCCCACTTGCCATACTAAGGATAGGTGCCAGCAGATTCTGAGGAGAAAGTGGTTCTACAGGACCACCAATTTGGGGTGAGAAATCTAGACAATGTCCAGCACAAAGCAGCATGAGTGTAGGTCAGCAAGCCACAGATCCTTCCAGATCATGTTTCCTCTATGAGAGAGCCATTTAGTAGCTGAAAATAACATCAGTGATAATATGTAACAACTCTGATATCCATCTATGTATTCACACTCAATATGGTTCATCAACAAAATTGTGAACAGGCAGCTCCAAATGCCCATACCAGCACAGACATTGAAAAACAAGCAGAAACTGTCAGAAACAACTTTGTCAGGGAATTGGCATATTATATATGTGTGTGTGTGTGTGTGTGTGTGTGTGTGTGTGTGTGTGTAATCCCTTGGAGTAGCCACCCAGTTACCATATTCCCAAGACCATCCTTGATCCTTTGCCATATGTTGCTTCCTGATCAACTCATTCAACACATTTCTGGTTTGGAAGTAGAAGAAATTGGGCTTGATAATGGTACACCCCAGAGAGAAGACTGTGTTCTCTGAGGGATCAGCAAGCATCCTCCTGCCAGGGGTGCCCCTAAGACTAGGACCTCCCCTCATCCCCTTCCATTTTATAAACATGGTTACCTCCCAAATGTAAATTACCACACAGGCAGACAGATGAAACCGTCATCCATATTTAGTTAAATTAAGTTTCCTCCCAGTCTTGAAAATATTTTCTGGGCATCATGGACCTCACCCAAAAGAATATGAAATCCTTGTGGTTCTTTCTCTTTCTGATGGCAGCTCCCAGATGTGAGTCTTTCTGAGATTCAGACAAGAAGGTAATGGTGCATCTGAGCACATGACTCACTCTGGTTCTCCTTGTCCTCAGGTGTTCTGTCCCAGATGCCGCTGCAGGAGTCAGGACCTGGCCTGGTGAAGCCCTCACAGACCCTGTCCCTCACCTGCACTGTCTCTGGATTCTATTTAACCAGTGATGGTGTGAACTGGGTCTGCCAGGCTCCAGGAAAGAGACTGGAGTGGGTTGGTGCCATTATACATTTCATCAAGACCTATAAAATTTTGTGGTGCAAAGTGTAAACCATAATGTAAACTATAGACCATGGTTAGTAGCAATAATTCAATATGTGTTCATCAATAGTAACAAATATACCACACTAATGAAAGATCTGTTAATGTGGGAAAGTGGGGGAAGGGGAGGGGGTGGGGTACATGGGAATCCCCTATTTTTTTTATGTAACATTTATGTAATCTAAAACTCCTTTAAAAAATAAATAAATGTTATATATATATAAAACAGCATTATATATATATATATATATAAAATAACTCCATTTATATATATTTATATCTCCAAATTGCAGCACACTGCATTCAAGGCTGTGTCCCTGAAAAGATAAGATAAAAGGAGGCTTCCAAAAGTGACAGGATCTAAAATAGTCACTGTACAGGTAGGGACACTGAGGCCGAGGGGAATGACCTGCCCCAGGCACACAGGTGTGACATGTCAGGGGCAGAACCAGAGGGTGCCCCATGTGCAGCTGTGAAGAAGAGAGGTGAGGGCTCAGCTAGGTGCCTAAATTCTGGATCCCTTGGTGATAACACTAATCACAGTGTTAATAACAGTAAATAGCTCTAGACCCCTAATATGAAATTTAAAAATAAAATTTCTGCTGTGATCCCCAATTTTTGTCCTGGCAGATTGAATCTCATAGGGGTGAGTTCACACCCTCATATTCACAGGGATGGAGGGGATGGAGCTGTTCTCTTCTCTCTGCCAATACTGACTCCTAGGACCTCAGTCTCAATCCCAGGATCCAGGGATTGGCTCCTCATTCCTAATTGTATGCTTCATGTGACAGCTACAGGCCTCTGGAGGTGATGTTCAAGGGCCTGATTTTTGGGCAAGGAGTTGACCTCTATCCATTATGAGCTTGCCTTCCTGCTCTAAACCATTCACTGTGCTGCTATATTGACAAGGATTTGCATAATATTTCCCCTGATGTAGAGGAAACCATTTTCACTGAGTTCATAATTCTCTGACATTGACAGAGAGAACAAAAGTTGGACTTTTCTGGGATCCATGAATGGATTCATGATTAGATTCCTAAGGCTGTTGTAAAAAGTACCAAAAATTGGATGGCTTAATGAAAGACATATATTTTCTTGCAGTTCTGGCAGCCATAAACCTTAAGGATGTAGGGGAGAATCCTTCCCAACCTCTTCCTAAGCAATCATACTTTTTCTCAAATCATTCCACTTCAATTCCTAACTCAGTCATCAAATGGCATCCACCTAGAGGCCGTCTATCTGGATCCAATTCTTCCCTTTATAAGGACATCAGTCTTTTGGATTAGGGCCAGATCTAATCCAGTTTAGATGCATCTTAAACAGCATCTTCAAAGACCTATTTCTAAATCAAATCATATTCACAGCACAGGTAAGGGCTTCAACATGTCTTTTGGGGAGTCATAATTCAACATATAAATCTAATCCAACATATCTGTGAACTGAAGACCTTCCATGGACTATGTTTGTAGCTAAGAGAAGGGTCTATGTTCCTTAAAGTTCCTCCTAAAAGAAAGAGTTTTGAGATGCAGGGTGTCCCTGTAGAATCAGCTGTGCACAGGGAATGAATACACTTAGGAATCTGCTAGGAATGACACAAATAAACTGCAAAAGGGATTGACATGAACAATTTCAACTCGACAGTAATTATTGAGTGTACATTGTATAAAAGCATTTTCAGTTATAAGAAAGTTTCACAGAAGTTTAGTAAATCAATGTTATTCTGAATTATGGCACATATTGAATGGACCCAATTTGTATGAATGAAATGTGTTTGATATGTTTAGCTGTGGCCTGAAAACTTTAGAATATAAAATAAAATCAGATACAAGAAGAGATAAATGGATCTGGATGTTTATTGGGTAGATCAGTGGGTCTTGTATTTGTGTTATGTGTTTGATAAATATGTATAACCATGAGAGTAGAGGAACATTGACTATATTCTCAAAGTCACCCTTGTACTTTGGCTGCATCGAGCTCACTTACCAGCTCCTTCAACAAGTTTCATGGAGAAAGAAACCCTGTCCTTGGAGAAGTGGGGTATCTGGGAGGGGAATGTGTTCTCCTAGGACTTGATAGGCATCCTCCTCCCAGAAGAGCTTCAGAACACCAAGTTCCAGGGAGCTCTCCTGGCCCCTTAGATCATTACATACAAAGGTCCTTCCCACATGCAAACCATCAATTAGTCCAACAAATTAAATAACAGCATGCATAGACATATTCAAGAACTCTCTCCACCAGAAAAATATTGTTCAAATGTCCTGGCCCTCATCCACAGGGTTCTTAAATCCTTCTGGCTCTTCCTCTTTCTGGTGGCAGCCCCAAGATGTGAGTGCCCCAGGATTCAGAAATGAAGGTAATGCAGATGCTGCATCTGAGCAAAGGACTCACTGTGGCTCTCCTTGTCCTCAGGTGTCCTATCCCAGGTGCAACTACAGCAGACAGGACCTGGCCTGGTGAAGCCCTCACAGACCCTGTCCCTCACCTGCACTGTCTATGGTATCTCCATCAAAACCAGAGATCATTGCTGGCATTGGATCCATCAGCCTCTGGGAAAGAGATTGCGTGAATATGTGACAGTGGGGGCATACACTATGCCCCTTCCTTCAGGAGCTGAATCTCCACTTACAGAGACATGTCCAAGAACCATTTCTCTCTGCAGATTGAGCTCTATGATAGCAGAGGCCATGGCCATGGTTTCTTTCTGTACAAGAAACCCAGTGAGGTGAAGTCACTGTGAGTGTGGATACAAACGTCCTCATGCAGGATGGGGTTGGTCATGAGGGGACACTTGGAACATACCCAGAACAGAGACCAACCTCAGCCTCAGAAGCAAGCAAGGTTTTGGGAAACATGGGATTCCTATACTGATGCAGGTTTTCCTCTTCTTCCTTAAAAGTATTTATCTCCTTGGGATTCTCCACCATATCAATTCTAAGTAATGGCATGATGTTTCCAAGTTTTTAACACAGAAAATGTATCTACAAAGCTATTATATTTTTTTTTAAGTTAATGTACTGTAATATTTGTTTTGCAAGGTCAAATGCAGCAGAGATACTGAATATAATTTGCTTAAATCATAAATACCGAGGTTGAAATATGCATGTATACATCATATATAGGCTCAAAGAACTGAAAGTTCTCTATAAATACATAAATGTACAAAGTGCAAAACAAGTGATATCAGGCGTGAGGCCTCGGGTCTTTTATTACTCCTATTCATCGGATTTCAGGTCGAGGTATCTGAGAATATTCTGGGCAAACTTCCTGGCACCTGCTTCCTGGCAGCCTTGCACTTCTCCTCTCCCTGCGGGTCGACAGCATCCGGGCCAAGCAGCTGTTTGGTGAGCAGCTCTTCCAGCCGAATGTAGTTTTTATCAGTCCGATTTCTGCCAAATGAAAGAACTTCTTCTTGGATCTCTGACAAGTTTCCAAGGGCATCCCACACTGCTTTATGTGATGGCTGCACCTCACAGACAAACAACTTTCTTTTGTCGAGGGCTTCCTTCAAGTCAATGTAAGTTATAAGAGTTTGCACTTCAATCACAGCTCTTCTCCTGACTTCTCGAATGCAGGTTTTGTTTTTCTTTTTTTTCAAGACTTACCTCATCCAACTGTCCAATTAAACCCTGCAGTTCTGTTTTGCAGGTCAGGTACAATTCAGAAGGATTCTGTGCCGGATGAAGTTCATTTTTTATTTCTCTCATTCTCTTGAGGATCTTTTCGATTTTTAAAATGGAATGATTCTGTCCCAGGTCAAATGCAAACGTAGTGTCTGCTTTCTCCTCTAAATCCAAATATTTCAATAATTTGTTGATATTTTCTACTACCTCCCTTCGATAATTCCTGATTTCTGAATGCCCGCACACATCTAAAGCATTCAGACAGCCATCAACCCTGAAAGCACGCATGACAAGTGCCGGCAATTCTCCTTGTCGTTGTTCACTCCTATCGGAAGTGCAATCAGAGTGCCTCTAGCCTTGTTCACGTCATACATCACAGAGTTAATTTTGGACACTGAAGGATGGACATCTTCCGAAAGGAGCAGGGAAGCCTACTTCTTCATGCAGTCTTCAATTGTCTCCTGCACTGCACAGATTTTGGTTAAAGTGTGATACCTTGCTTTCCGCAACGAGACCTTCCCTCCGGTTTTAACGTGTGTCAGCCTGAGAATGATATCCCGGATGCCTTCTCCGAATTCATCTGTCAATTTTAATGTATTCACACACACATGAATTAGTTTTCTTCATTTTGTTCTTCTGGATTTGACTGGATGTATGAACAAACTTTGATTCAACTAACACTCTGACACTGTGCAGTTAATTTTGTGGAATTAATTTTCTCTCCTGGCTCTTCCCAGGAAAAATATAATAATAATAATAAAAGCTGAATATGCATAATTGTTTAATCACCATAAGAACAGATTATTTTATGGCAGAAATTTATCTGAATTGAAAATTAAAGACCCCACTTTCTTTTCCCAGTATGTGAACATGTGTATCCCTCCTCTAGAGGCTATTCAGAGGCTTTGGTTCTTAGGCTTAACTCCCTACCACCATGGAGAGCCTCATGACCTCAGGGGAAATCAGCAGGAGTGGGGACAATATGTCATGGCCCCAGGTGCATCATCCAGGTGCCTCATCTCATTCTCTCCATCAAGAATGGGACTCCTGAACTTATTTAACCTGTATATGATCCAAACTCAACTCAGGCTGATTCTGATGGGGACAGCTAGCCTATTGGACTGGGAAAAGCCCCCCAATTCTCATTGAGAGCAGATGTCTCATGGGGTGGTCAGAGTCCCCTCTGTTGTCAGGAATTCTGGGAGTTCTTCCTAGCTATCACCTATGTGGAAAGTGCTGCATTATCTAGAGAGAAATGAGCTGAGGAAATGTGGGTCATGGTGGGTCTGAAACCTTGATTCTGTGCTGTCAGGTGGGCCTCTTCCTCAGCCAGGGCTTTGAGTCACTTGCCTCAATTGTTCCATGGATCTGGAGTTTGAGAAAAATCTGTACCTCCTCAGTCAACTTCAGGGTTCAGTGGTTCTAAGCTGAACCCACACCTGGGAAGGCAAAGCCCTGCATGACGACACTGGATAGAAGCTGAGTGAGGCAGCAATAAAGGATGGAATTGAAATGATGGCTGTGGGAATTCCTGTTCAGGGCAGGCTAGGACCATGATTCACAGCTGGGAACCAGCATCCCTCTATCTGTGTCATCCAGCCATGGACTGCTCAGGAGGCAAGCCTCCAGGGAGCAGCATGGGTGCTGATCACTGCCACTGGGCAATTCACTCACCATTTTTCTGCCACAGCTTCCCAGTCTCTCTGTCTCACTCTTTCCTGTATGTTCTACAGTGCTCCCTTGGCCCCTGGAGATGCAGAATGTTGTTTCAGAGAGTTTCTCCTGTCCACTAGCTGGAGGAGGAGTGTGTCCTGTAGCTCTCTATATCATCTCCCCCTGAAGACACCATCTCATAGATGATTTTGATAACATCTTGAACTTAGATTTGTTACCAAAACAGCTTAAGGCTTTGAGAACATTGGGGAGGATTAAATGTATTTTGGATGTTGGAAGAACCTGACATTTTGCCATCCAGTGGGAAGACTTGGAATGAAACATGTATTCCAAAGAAATGTTCAACCCTTAACCTGTGTTCCTGTGGTTGTTCATACTTTTGTAAATAGGATCTTCAAAGATGTTATTGTTAGTTAAGTTGTGGACTCAATTGTAATTAGGATATATAAAGATCCTATGGAAATGAAGCCCATTTGAATAATCATAGCACTTAACCCATATTACTGGGTCATTAGAAGCAAAGGAAATTAGATCATAGTAACTCAGTAGAAGTCACAAGTCAGTGGAAGCCAGAAATCAGAAGAAGCCAGAAAATGAGGTAGATTGCCATGTGACAGGGACAGAGAAGGAAGCCAGGAAATCCTAAGAATACTGACAGGGCAGCAACAGAATGCTATAGACTCTGGGAGAAAGCTGGGCCTGTAGAGGCATTTATTTTGAACTTGTCATTTTCACAATTGTGAGAAAAATTCTGATTGCTTAAACCAACCAACATTTAAAAAACATTTGTATTTGTTATAGTAGCTCTAGAAAGTGAAGACATATACTAATAGAATAAGATAAAATATTATTTCACCCCGACAATGTGCCTTTGATTACTTTGGAATGTAGTAGTTTCCTCATATTACTTTACCACATGTTCCTCTTTGTGAAGTAGATTATTTCATCATCATTTTATTTCTGTTTTCTGGAAATATTTCTAGTAGAAATCTGTGCTGCTCTTTTTGTCTTTCCTGTTTGTTCTTTGTAGAGTTTAATTAATTGCAAGATAAATTTATATAAAAACTTTTACCTATGTTATATTTTTCAGTTTTTTTATAATTCACACATATCTGCTATTATCCATATTAGTTCCATGTTTCAAGAGTTTTTAGTTTAAGAAGTTAGAATGTTCTATCTTCTTCATTTGCAAGATTATATTATTGGTCCTGAATCATCTTTGCTTTTTAAATAAACAATGAATGCTACATATTTTATTTGGTACAATTGTTTACCTTCTTCCCATCAATTATTTTGGTTTTGTTTTAAAATTATAATATTAATCTCTAAATAGTTTTATATTCACAGAAGAGTTGTAAAGTTACTACATAATTTTGAATAACTCTTGTCTTGAATCACCTAAATTTTCTTACATTCCTTTGCCTCATTTGACAGAACTAAGAAAATATTATCTGCATGTTACTATTTACTAATTTCCACATTTTACTCACTTTTATTAAGTTTTCATAACATCCTTTATTTATTCTATGTTTCCATCTAGGATATCATATTGTATATCATTACATGGCTCCCATAGTTTGTGTCATTCTCTCCAGTTTTCAATATTTCATGACCTAGACATATTTGAAGGTTGATGACCTTTTTTTTAAGAATTCCAGGCAGTTGTTAATTTTTAAAATGTTTTTCTTATGATTAGGCTGAGATTATAGGTTTTAGAGAGGAAGGGCATGGAAATAAAGTGTCATTTCATCAAATTTTATCAATGGTATGTAACACCAACATTATATATCACTGTAAGATTGACATTGATTACCTAGATGAGCTAGTGTTTGTTGTTTTTCTCCATTGGAAGTGTATTTTATTTTCCCCTTTCCATATTCTTCTCTGTGGAATCAAGTCTCTAAACAGTGCAAACACACATTAGGGAGGGATGATTTTGGTTAATGATTTAAGTTTCATGATACTTCATTTCAATATCTACATAAATTATTTGGAATCACCCTGTAGGGGAGATTGTCTATCCCAGCTCCATAATGATTTTTAATTATTTATTAAGTGATTTGTATCAGTAATGATTCATGAATATTTATTTTATACTTTGGGTTAATAGAAATTACTGAATTATTTAGATTATTCAAATTATTCCAGCCTTGGCCATTGAGAGCTCTTTCAAGTTGGCTTGTATTTCCTTTTGAACTATCTCATCCTTTTGGTTTTAGATACTTCTTCACATTTCAGCATTACAAGTCACTGAAACTCATTTCCAGGTCTAGAAATAGACATTTATACAAGAGTCCCTGGTACTTTACATTGAATGAAGGTATTTGTAAGCTAAGATATTGGCACTGGTTGTATGCATTGCTATTTGGCAGTAACTTATTTTTAATCTTAACAGACAGATTTAGGGGATGTATTTATGTATGCTTATAAATGTATATAAGCATAAAATGTTTTGGAATCTTGGCACTTGAAACAAATTATGAAACAGAGACAAAGAAAATGCATGAGGATCTTTTGGGGGAGCCCATGGAGCAGGAGACTTTGGAGCATCAATCTGGAGGGAGCTGGAGAGGGAGATAGATTGCTCAAGATAAAGCCATAATTTTTTAGCCTCATGCCTGGAAATCATGGATGGCTAAGCCCTACTCTGTTCAGGGGGCCAGGGTTAGCCCTGATTTTAGCCAGCCACCCAGTGAGAGGGAGCATTCTCTTAGAGTGGGAGGGTTCTGGCAGGAGTGGAGAGAGGTTTCCTTTCTGTGGGTTTGGTTGCCTGGATTGCCTTTGAGCTTTGGGGAGCACACTAGCAAGCTCAAAGTGGCACCAGGCAGAAGGAAGAGTTGAATCTGCTGAGAAAGCCTGATTTACCTAACCCTCCTGGGATACAGAGGCTTGGCCTGAGAGAGGGTGGAGTCAGCCAATTTAACAGTTCTGCTCTGAGGACTATCAGAATTTCAACTGCCCTACTGGAGTCAGGCAGTGGGAAGCACTTAATAAGATTCCAAGAACTTATTTAGGGTCCCCTGGGAGGAGAGGGTGGTCTAGAAGAGGCTTGAAAATCATTTCTGTGTGGTGAACTCAGTCATCAGGGTCCCATTTGAATTTCAAGCGGGAACTCAACCTGACCAGGAGAGGGGAGAGGGGATCTGCTCATACAGCCTGGTGAATCCTGCTGTTCTAGGAGAGTCAAACCTGACTGGGGAAAAGAGACTGAATAGCTTTCCAAAGAGCTAACTGACCCAATTACAAAACTAGCTTAGTGGAGGAATTTCTGCCTTGAATATATGAGGTCCATAGTTCAATTCCCAGCTCCTTTAAGAGTATTCATCCACTGGGATATCTAACATCCAGCTGATACTTTAGGACTCGAAAATCATAGACATTATTTTTGTACTAGTTTCTTATGGGTCCCTTATTTTTCCAAAAAAAGAAAAGGTTACTTCAAAAAATGTTTAACTTAGTTTTATCGCTAAAACCCACCTCAAAACCTGCAGAGAAAAGCTCTCAGGGCAAATGATTGATGAATACAGGTAGCCTGAGAAGCTCCACAAGAGGCCAAGAGGGAATGCTGTTCTTCCTTAGCTTTATTTGACTGTTGGCTTGTGTGTTTGTTTGTTTGTTTGTTTGTTTGTTTCTTGGTTTCCTTTCCACTTTCTTCCTACCCTCCTTTTTAAAAATTAGGTGCTGCTAGCTTGTTTTTTCTTTGCTGTCTTCTTCTTTCTTGATTTCCCATTTTCTGTGTATACTGATTTTTTCTATCAATGCTATTTCATTTCCTTCCTTCATCTTTCTATCTTCTGCTTTCTGTTATGGTTCTTACATTCCACCTTTCTTAATTTATTCCTCAACTTTTCTGCTTTTGATTTCTATCTTGTCTATTCTGTTTTCTTTTTATTAATGAACTTTTTTCTTTCTGTCCTTTCTTAATCTTTCTCTCTCTCCTCATCATTCTGGTCTTTTAAATCATGCTATATATTTTTCTCTATCCAGTTTCCCATTTCATTGTAGGTATTCCACCTTTTTATTCCTATTACTCTACACTGCTTACATAAGTTAAATATTCATTTTATTAAGTCTTATATGGCCCCTCATCTTTTATTATTATTGTTACTATTATCCTTTTTCTTTTCTTACCTCTTTTGCTTTCTCTGGCCCTAATCTTTTTCCTTCAAGGGAACATAGAAAACAGTAAGGAAATAGAACAAGAAGAACAAAGTGTCAAAGAGAAAACTTAACACACACACAAAACCAGCAACTAAATAAAACTCTAGAGCAGAAAGAGAAGAAATCAGTTGAATAAACACATCAAGATAAAAATATGACCAGAGGGCAACAAAAATTACAAACCATACTAAGAAACAGGAAGACATGGCCCAGTCCAATGAACAAACTAAAAAAAAGGAAGAGATGCAGAACATTGAACAACTAATAAAAGATGTCCAAACAAATACCATGGACAAACTTAATGAAGTGAAGGAAGAGATTAAGGATATTAAGAAGACACAAGGAGAACACACTGAAGAAATTGTAAACATACATAAAAAGATAACGGATATGATGATGATGAATGGCACAATCCAAGAAATCAAAAGACACTGGAATCACATATCAGGGGATTTGAACAGGCAGAAAAAAAAATTAGTGATCTGGAAGACAGTACATCTGAAATCAAACAGATAGAACAGATAGATAAAAAGATAGAAAAAATCCAGCAGGGATTTAGGGATTTAAACAACACAAAATGCACAAACATATGAATTATAGTCATCCCAGAGAGAGTACAGAAGGGAAAGGGAACAGAAGGAGTGTTGAAGGAAATAATGGCTGAAAACTTACCAGTTAAGGGAGATGGATCTACACGTCCAGGAAGCACAGGGCACCCCAAAGAGTATAAATCCCAACAGGCAAACTCCAAGACATATACTTGTCAAAATGTCCAATGCTCAAGGAAAAAGAAAATAATGCAGCAAGAGGAAATAGAACCATAACATACAAGGGAAGCTCAAGAAGATTAAGTTCTGATTTCTCATCTAAAACTATGGAGGCAAGAAGGCAGTGGTATGACATACTGAAGGTACTAAAAGAAAAAATTTACAGCCAAGAATTCTCTATCCAGCAAAGCTGGCATTAAAAAATAATGGAGACTTCAAAATATTCACAGATAAACAGAAATTAAGAGAGTATGCCAATAAGAAACCTGCCCTTCAAGGAATACTAAAGTAAGTTATGCAGGTTGAAAGGAAAAAAGAGTTGAAAGAGAGTTGGAGGAGAGTGTAAGAACAACTAAAAAGACAAAAAGAAAAATAAAAACAACATATGACATAAAAAAAAAACTAAGAAAATATGGCTGATATAAGTTATTCTTTGATAGTAACAACACAGAATGTTAATGTATTAAACCCACCAGTCAAGAGACACAGATTGGCAGAATGGATAAGGAAATATGATCCATCTATATGTTGTCTACAAGAAACCCATCTTAGACCCAGGGATTGAAGGAGGCTGAAAGTGAATGGCTGGAAAACAATTTTACAAGTATACAACAACCAAAAAAGGGCAGGAGTAGTTATACTAATATCGGACAAAATAGACTTTAAATGCAAAACTATTGTAAGAGACAAAGACAGACACTATATAAAAGTAAAAGGGGTAATCTTTCAAGAAGAAAGAACAATCATAAACATTTATGCACCTAATTAGGATACTTCAAAATACATGAGGCAAACATTGAGAAGACTAAGTGGAGACATAGATGCCTCTACAATTATATTGGGGGACGTTAATACACCATTATCACCATTACACAGAACATCTTGACAGAGAATCAATAAAGAAACAAAGACTCTGAATAATACATTAGAGGATTTGAACCTAATAGATGTATACAGAATGCTACATTGAAATACATTGGGATATACAATATTCTTGAATGCACATAGATCATACTTCAAGATAGACCAAATATTAGGCCACAGAGAAACCCTCAATGAATTCAGAAAGATTGAGATTATACAAAATAATTTCTCTGATGACAATGGAATAAAATTGGAAATCAATAATGGCCAGAGAACCAGATTAGGCACAAAGACATGGAAGTTAAAAATAAATTCATAGAGAAACAGTGGATCAAGGAGGAAATCTCAAAAGACATCAGTAACTACCTTGAAAGAAAATGACAACAGAACATATCAAAACCTATGGGATGCAGCCAAAGCTGTACTGAGAGGGAAATTCATAGCCAAAAACACACATATCAAAAAAGAAAAAAGAGCTAAAAATGGTTTACAGTATAGTTTACAATTTAGACTGTACAGTTTAATTATTTTTGATGATATTTACCATGTCCTGTGTCCATTAATGTAAGGTAACAAAGAGTATTTCCCTTGACCATTACATAGCCCATTTTATCTTTTCTGTTCCTTCCTCCCCACCCCCTGGGGCATATGACTCTTCCCTGTCTTG
>JAQZBX010084042.1:0-13352 GCA_029593785.1 Cabassous unicinctus | reverse complement strand
ACTGCTTTTCCCTCTCCCTGCCCCCAAAGCATCCAGTGGCCACTGGCTCCACATCAATGTTGTAATTTCTTCCATTGCTTGAATCACAATATGTCTACAACAGAATACCAATAAGTCCACTCTAGTCCATAGCTCTTCCCCCAATCCTGAGGAGTCTGGGATGATGATGTCCACTCCACCTCCAAGTGAGAGGGGGCTTATATCCCATGGATAAGATGGTTGGGATTAACCTTCCTGCAGCTGCAGACTCTCTCCATTCCCTGGGATGGCCGTTGTCCGTCATCATCTCCTCAACAGGTGTCTTGGGTGAGTCCATTGAGCTATAGAGTAGGAGTTGCAGCTCCACCAAGATTCTAGGCACACCTGGCACATGGGCAGGTCAAAGGCTCCAGTCTCTGGAAGTACATCTACAAACTCCAGCACCACATATAGGTTTGAATAGAAGGGACTGATGGAACATGTGCAAGGAGGACTTATTTGAGTCCAAGTCTGTCACTCTCAGGAGCACAGATTCCGAAGTAGAGCCCACTGATAAGGCATCAATCTCTGGAGCTATCCCCCCTTATATAGGACCTGGGTGTCTCCAGAGCCCTCAGGAGCCCCTCTGTGTGGGGTGGTATCCACTCTGGTGTTCTATGAGATCCTACTGAGATGTGCGTAAGCGTTACCTCTGGGATGACCTCCCGACTCTCTTTAAAGTCTCTTAGCCATATGAACTCATTTGTCTTTACCTTTTCCCCCTTTAATTCAAGGTCTTTTTCCAGTCGTATTGCCAGTTGGCACTTGGTAGTAATCCCTCGTTGCCAGGGAGGGTCATCCCCGGGAGTCATGTCCCATGCTGGGAGGAAGGTAATGCATTCATATGCTGAGTTTGGCTTAGAGAGAGGCCACATTTGAGCAACAAGGAGGCTCTCAGTTGGCAACCCTTAAGCACCCCATAACAATAGGCTAAGTTTCAATTTCAAGTGCAAAGACTGGTAAGGCTAGTCATCAATAACAGGAATAACAGGAATCCATCAGTGGACCATCCTCCTTAGCCAGCCACTGTTCCTGCACTTGAGGGACTGTTGCTGCTCCCTTGGAGAATGTGGCAGAGCTCTCCAGGACGGGAAATCAGTATTCTCTCATTTTATGAGTGATTCTCCACCCACTGTGACCATGCCCCACCCCTTGATCATTTGAACAATTTTATATACCTTTTATGTATATTCAGGTGAACTTCCTCCCATGAAGCCCCCATCCCTGACACCCCCCACCAACGATCCTCTCCCGCCCCCATTGTAACCCTTCTGTGATCCAAAGCTTCCTTAAAGATGAAGCCCATATAATAGCCAAATACAATTAATAGGAAAATGAAATAATAATGATAAGTTTAAATGTAAGAGATAAAATACATGGAAACTTAAAAACAACACTAAAAATAAATTTAAATTAAAGGATTGGGATTGAGAATTTTTAAAAAAATCATATTTAAAGTTTTGTTTTTTTTTCTTTAGGTCCACATTCTCATCTTCTTCACTGGTGTTTTCTATATTTTTATCCTCTTTCCTTGGAATGGCCATCATTTCCTGCTTCTTTGTCTTGTCATATTTTGTCATACACTGTACATTTTAGTATTTTAAAGTGTTAACTCTGGGATTTATTCCCTGAGATGTATGTTTCTTGGTTTTGTAACTGGCTGGTTGTAAGAAAGAGATTTTCTTGAGCTTCAGCCCTCCTATCAGGAAGGTCTGCCCAAGGTGAATGCAGTGTGCAGTGTTTTCCCTTTCTTTCTGGGACTCTGTCTTGTCCTGAGATTTTGCTTGTTAGTTTGTTTTGGAGTTCCCCTGTGTATAGAAGTTTGGTTGTCCCCTCTTTCCCTGGAGACAGACCTCTCTTTCTCCTGGGTGTTTAAAACCTGCAGGCCTTTGTCCCAGATGGTCTATCTGTATATATATTTTTATACTTTTTTCATTGATTCAGGCTGTTTCTGCCTGGAGGGCTAATTCTGAGAGGAGAGGCACCCAGGATGACTTTCCCAGTCAAAACAGAGCCATAGACCCACAAAAAGGGCACAGGTTGGCTCCAGTGGGACCTGGGGAGGGGATCAGAAAGGATGCCAAGAGCTTCCTCAACAGCTCTCCAAAGCTTAGCTTTCCTGGCCTGCCCAGAAAATAAAGCCCTTCATCTGTTCCCTGTAGTCCTGAGGAATCACTGCATCTTTAAATTGTGCCCTTGTCAGGATAGGGTTGAAACAACAGCTGCCCTTAGAACCAGAGAGCCCCAGGGATATGAATTTGCTAATCTGTAGCCATGATCAGCACTCACCCCTACCCACCCCTGTTTGTAGGGAAGAGGACTTTTTTGTCCCTTATTTATAGTATCTATCAAGGCTGTTTTCCTTGCTAGGGACATTGAGTCAACAATGGGATGGTGGTATAATATTTCAGTGAGAGTTTTACCTAGATAATTCTACATGCCCTGTTTAAAAACATAAACAATATTTTACAGTGTTATGACAGATGGTACATCCCTATAGTAGGAAAATGATATTTTCATCAAGCTGTTGATATAATTTGTAAAATAAAATCCTAACCATGATTGGCATTCCTCGGAAGATGTATGTTTTGAAAAATCTAGATATTTCAAATGTTCTTGTTTTTTATTAATCAGGGACAGGGATATTATTTATCTGGCATATGGTTGTTGCTATAAATAGTTTAAAAGATAGAACAATTCTATTTTGAATCAAGAGTGAAGATAGTTTCCTAGGCAATATGGCATTGTGGGCACAGGCATATGGACTTCCCTCAACAATCCCCACAAAAATGACCTGTGTAATGTACAAATATGGAAAAACCTACATCAGCCTTTGAAATTAGGAATGAGCCCATCCAGAGCCAAATCCCTTTGAGGAGTTTTTATTTGCTAAAATGAGATTGATATTAGATTGAAGAGAGGGAAGCACCATGACAAAATAACATTCCACTTGATATATTGTAGAATTTCTGGGGGAAGTAGGAGGGAGCCCTGGCAGAACTCTCACTAGCACCCTGACTCAGCAGAGTGAAGGCTGAAGGCCCTCACTTGAATGCCCTCCTGACTCTGCTGAGGGCAGCATTCAGACAGCAGACTAGTAACAAGGTAAGTTCAGTCCTTTAAATAGAGGACATGACTTCCTTGGAAATCTGTCCATATCTTTCACAACACTTCCCTTGCTTATGTCCCAGCTCCTTTCCCACCATCATTCTCCTCACCACCCATAACTGAAAAGTGAAAATTAGAATATATAACTAAGAAAAGAAAGAGGAATGCTCTCTTCCTGCTTTTCATTTATTGAAATATCTAGGAAGAACCTCATATCAATTTATAAAACATTTAGTGTAACATCCACTTGACCAATAACCAAAATAAAGCAAGCCTCGAACTCCTACAACCCAAAAGAATGGACAGGAAACTAGAGGCCTATATAAAAATACTGTAATTCTAAACAAAGGGACCACTCAGATGAACAGCTTAACTCTGAAAGAATCTAATGCAAAAAACAAACAAACAAAAAACATTAGAAAATGTCTGATTTTTTATCTCAACACAATTCAAGAGGCTATATAACAGCAAGTACAAGCATGCTCAGCAAGGAAGCAGTCTATGATCAAGCATATGTCCTAGGGATGGAAATCATGTTATCAGTTCATGAATTGCATGGGGGGACAGTGATTAGTCAGTTGGATTCTGATGATATTAATTATGATGTAGAAAATGAGATCAAGTTCGATCTCATAAATGCTTCATAAATAAACAATATAATGTCTTGTGTTAAAAGAAAAGATTCATCAGAAAAAATAGCTCAATAATGAGTTCATCATAGCTAGAAAGGACTGGCAGTACACTTTGAAGCACCTTAAATACCCAGAGATAATTCTCAATAATTGTTTTAAATATGGTTACAAAATTGATTAAAGAATAAATACATTATCTTTTAAAACAATACCCTAATATTATTAAAAGGAACCATATGGGTTTTATGTCATTAAATTAATCAGACTGAGAAAGATAAGGGAAAAGAAATTTCTGTGAATAAAGTTTAATACAAGAATATACAACAATTCTTGAGAGCAAATTGAGTATTTTTTTTTTAAAGATTTATTTATTTATTTATTTATCCCCCCCTTGCTGCTTGTGTTTGCTGTGTCCATTTGCTGTGTGTTTTTTCTGTGTCTGCTTATCTCCCCCTTGCTGTGAGGTCTTGCTGCATCAGCCCACCGCGCCGCGCGTGCCGGCCGGCCTGCCCTCACAAGGAGGCCCCGGGAAGCGAACCCGGGGTCTCCCATATGGTAAACGGGAGCTCTATCAATTGAGCCACACCCGCTTCCCAAATTGAGTATTTTTAAATTGACTTAACAACAGAATAAGAAAGGAAAGGAAAATAATTTGTAATTGATTTTTTATTTTTTGGCATTTTGAGTCTCTCCTGTTATCAGGCACTATTATATTTAATTTAAAAATTTCATCAGTTCCTATACCAAAATTAAGGTTTAAGTAGAAGAGAATTTCCTTGTGGTTGTGAATTGACAATCTAATGAGGTTATCAAAAGGAAAAAAGTTTAATAAAAAACTATATTTTTAGGGAAACCAATAGAAAATAAATTACAATATCAGGAAATTTTGAGTTCCTAAAATGCTCAGCTCTTTTACAAAATGGATAAATGAATTATTAAAATTATTGCATTTTTCTCAACCTTTGAACCATAATATATCTTTTGAATGACTACAGAAAAGAAATATCATTATAGAAATAGGTCTGTAGTAGACTGTGAGATCTCTGATTTAAAGTATTTTGAGACTCCAAAGGTATGTTTTTATGATTTAAAAAAAAGTTAAAGATATGCATGTGGAATATTATTTGTGCATTAAAACAAAAAGATATAGTTTTAAAAATTAGATATTAAAAATTTAATGAAAACCTAAACTGTTTCTTATTGAAATACTAGGGATTCACATTTCAGATGATTATCCCTCCCAGCTCCTGCCTTCACTCCCCACAACAATAACCAGACAGGCTGTTTAAAACACGTTATTCAGTTCAAAGTATCCTTTGTATTACAGGAGTGCTGTTGGGAGCTGTGGGGAAAACATGGCTCCCACTAATGGCCTTATCATAATATAGCATAGTGGATAAGAGCATAGTCTCTGAATTTAAACCCCAACTGCTACTAACTAGCAGTGTGACCTTGGGCAAGTTACTTAATCTCTCTGTTCCTCAGTTTCTTCATCTTAATTTGGAATTACAATTGTACCTAGTTCATGAGATTGCTGTGAGGATTAAAATTATTAATTTAGTAATTTCTCATGTTTGCTATTATTATTTTCACTGTAACTATAGAATATTCCACTTGCTTTGTCATTTGTGATTTCCAGTAAGACAAAAATTAGTTTCCATTCCAAACTGGAACATGAAAATCAGAATAATTATCGAAAGATCATCAGAATTGATATTTGATTATTTTGAGGATCTCATCATATTACACATTTTGTAATATGCTCACATGCACTAATATTAATGTTTTATTTTATATTAATTTATTTTAAAATTAATTATGACCTATTTTGTGTGATGTAGATATCTTTGAATCCCTCTAGTATATTCTTCAAAATCAGATGGAATAGGGGTTAGAAGAATTCAAATAAGCAGGCTTTGCTCGGGATTGAAAACTATAAGGAAGTGAGGTTGATTCTATGATCGGGTATCTTAATTTTATCTGGAACAAGGGAAGACTAGAGGGAGACTAAAGCTGTAATTGGTAAAGCAGCAGCCGTCACTCGTAGCTGAAGGGTGTTAGAAGGGTGTTTAATATTTTTGTGATTCACACACTGAACTTGTTTTTGCTAGACAAATTGTGAGGTGGTTTTGTTTCTTGTCTTGCTCAGTCAGAGTTTCAGGATGACCATATCTAATACTGATCCTCTGTGAAATTGTTTATGTTCAACGAGGAGAATATCAAGACCTCACTGTGAGTGCCAGGCCAGATCCTGGATTTTAGGAACTGCTTCTTTCTTTCTCAGACTTATGTATTTATCCCAAAACATTATAATATCACTATTTTAAACTTTAAACCTAATCATTAAAAGTCAAAGATTGGGATACCCATGTGCCATCTGGGCCCTGAGCCTCAGCAGAGTGCAACACCTACTTTCCAGTTCATTGGACTCACTAAGGACAACTAACAAGGAGGTGAGGATGGGCAACCAACATACCAAGGAAACAAGAGAGCCTACAACTGCAAGCAAGAGAGTCCCATCCATTGGCTGTATGAGATCGAAGCTCCCTCTCAATTAGAGGTGGAGTGGACATCACCATCCCAGAATCCTCAGGATTAGGAAATGAACTATGGACTAGAGTGGACTTATTGGTATTCTACTATAAACTTACTGTGATTCTAGCAATGGAAGAAATTACAAAACATTGATGTGGAGGCAGTGGCCACTGGAGGCTCAGGGGGCAGGGAGAGAGAAAAACAGGTGTAATATGGGGGCTTTTTTGGGATTTGGGAATCGTCCTGAATGACATTGCAATGACAAATATAGACCATTATATATCTTCCCATAACCTGCAGAATTGTGTGGGAGAGAATGTAAACTACAATGTGAATTATGGTCCATGCTCAGTGGCAATGCCCCAAGATGCATTTGTCAATTGCAATGAATGTGCCACACTAATGAAGGATGTTTATGTGGAAGGGCGTGGTAGGTGTGGGGAGCAGGGCATATGGGAATCCCTATATTTTTTGTGTAACATTTGTGCAATCTAAGTATCTTTAAAAAAATTAAAAAAATATATTTTAAAAAAGTCAGATTATCAGACTGAATTGAAAAATAGAATAAAAAATGTTTTATACATCTATGAGAAATTGTCAAAAATAAGAGCAGAAATCAATGAAATTAAAACAAAAACAATAAAGAAAATCAGTAAAATAAAGAGCTAGTTTCTTGGAGCAGATCATTAAAATTGAAACCACTGGCAAGACTGAGGGACTGAAAAAAAGACACAAATTACCAGCACCAGGAATGAAGCAGAGGATATCACAATAGACCATGCAGACATCCAAAAGGACAAAAGGCAATCCCACAAACAATTCCTTATGCATCAGTTCGACAACTTAGATCAAATGGAAGAAATTAAAAAATATCAAAATAAAAAATACAACCTACCACAATTTACTTAATAGGAACTAAATTATTTAAATAGCATTATAGCCACTAAGGAAACTGAATTAAATACTTAAAAGCTCCCAAAAAATAAATCCCCTCTAAAGGTTTCACTGAAGAATTCTACCAACCATTTAAAGAAGAATAAACAACAATTCTACGCAATCTTTGTCAGAAAATGAGAGAAGGGAACACTTCCCAATTCATTTTATGAAGCTAGTATTACCCTAATACCAAAACCAGGCAAAGACTGGTACAATAAAAAGAAAACTACATGCTTTAGATATATAACAGGACATTTCTATAAAATCAAGGTCATTTTTCAAGAATTGTATCATCTCAGTGTTGACTTGGTTAGCTTGGCAATATAGCTATGCAGTCCTCTAGAGTATTTTGCTTCAACAATACTTCAAACCTTTATTCATTACAATTCTCTTTTAGTAGCTAAAGATTTATTGACTGATAATTCCATTTGATTCATTTAAAATACCAAAATCCAAAATTATGCTTACAAAGAAAATATCCAGTAATTAGATGTGCAATATTTAATCTGTTTTCAGTGATTAAAACCATGTTTCCCTCTTAAAGTTTTCAATCTTATGAATAAAATGTTTCACGCTCTAATATTCCTCATAATTGCAAGTCCTGAAGACTTCCCTTTTATAGTAACCATTATTTCCAAAACAATATAATAATACTAAAGTATAAAGTTACTTTTGACCAATTGAAAGGGAAAAAAAGGAGACATTTCAGATCATTTAAGCACAGCTGCTAATTTAAATGATAGCCTGAGAAATTCTACATGTGAATGTAATTATTTGTGTTAAGTTGCAGTTATAGGAATTTTTCCACATACTATAGAATCTTATGCTTATAAGTGTCCCAGAATTCATTTTATGTGAAATATTTTTTCATTGATATCAAGTAATTTTTTTATATTCAGACAGTGAAACATTTATTTTTTGTATGGTCTGTCATTCGTGTGCCAAGTACTTTTATTTGGGAAGCAATAAAATTAATCATTGTTTGTCTTTGACTGATGTGATAATACACATTAGTAACAAGCCTAACAAATTTGTGTGTGAATGCTCACTGTGCTCTCATACTAAGCAAGTTAGAGGTGCCCAGTCATTTACTCTCATTGCATGTGCTGGGGTGGGAGTGAAGGGCGGCAGGGAAATAGGGTTAAGCACTACAAGGAGTAAAAAGGACAGATAAAATCTGCAGAATGTTTTTCAGAACCAAAAAATGTGGTGGTAAGAGAGGGAGTTACTATAATACATTCCTAGTAGCATTTATGATCAATTGTGTGTGAGTACATAGACTTCCTTATTCAGAAACTGGAGTGTTACAGAGTTTCCTGTAGAGTTTAAGGTACAAATGGACATATGCAGTACTTTTATCCTAATGTTAGGATAATATAGCTCAAAATATTTTAATTTCTCTATGAATTTCTTTATGCAATCACATTCAAATTGTAATTTAATAGTCCTCTCACATATAGAGTATATGAAATACCTGTGGTTTCTACTATTTTAGTTCTTTATTCTACAAGTGTGAGCACTCCAAATAATCATATGGAAACAGGAACTGGCTTTTGTTAAAGAAAATGTGCATCCAAGACATTTACTTCTTAAAATTTTTGATAACAAAGTAACTATAGCTTTTAATGTTTGAAAAATACAGCTAAATTTTATTTTCTGCTGCTGTCTCTATATTTTCAAATATTTTCCTTACTTAGTCATTTTTAACCAGAGTTGTGAACATAACTTGACAGTAACTGTCAAAACTGTCGTAACTCTACAAAAGAGCCAAAGTGGAGGTATCATGATGGAAGAGAAGAGAAGCAAGGGCAAGCGACACATTAATTGCTCATTATGTTAACTCTGAACAGACATAGATAATTAAAAGTCAGTCCCCTTAGCACGTGCAAGTAATGTAGTCTGTGAAAAGTGCCTGGAAATATACAGGTGAGCCATGCAGCTGGAGGTGAAGAGAGTGGCTCCCATTGGATGGCATGAGCTCTTCCTTCATCATATCCATCTGGGACCTCTACACCTGTGGGCCAAGAGAGAGAAGAGAAAGCTCCGTGAGAAGAACTTCAGTGGACAATTTATCCATAAAAGTAAAGCTATAGTCGTCCTCCAACTGTGTTCTGTCCTCTAAAGCAGATTCTCCTTTCTTAGAACTACAGAGTTTTAGAGTTAAAGTAACCTGATTATTTTTCAGACTAGGAAAGTTAGACTCGGCGTTATTAATTGCTTGGCTAATTAGTTGTAAAGCTGATATTCAAAGTCAATTTGCAAGATTTCTAGTCCACTTTCACTGGACTACACTACACTGCTTCTTCTCTCCTCATTCCTTTTCCTTCTCAGGATGAGCTGAGAATCATTGGAATAATGTCTTGGTCACACTTCTTTAAGCATTTGCCTTCACCCTGTACACAGTCTATCAAAAAGAAAAAAATCATATTGAGCATGACAATTTTTTACATAATGTCTTAAGGGATCTCTGTTTTTCTCCAAAACAGCCTCAAAACCAGTGGACTTGAAATTATGCACTGGCCCCATCCCTAATACTACACAGCTGTGCCACATCGCCTGTCCAATTGAATGTGAAGTTTCGCCTTGGTCAGCTTGGGGGCCTTGTACTTATGAAAACTGTAATGACCAGCAAGGCAAAAAAGGTCAGTAATATTAGCTTGACATTCTTAAATTTTTCATTGAGGCAGAAGCATTAATTGTTTTTTAAATGATGCTCTGGTTTCCTTGTGATTGTTCTGTTGTGATAATTTTCTAGGATGGCTAAAGAGCATTGACTGTGAAAGTTGTATGAATTGAACTCGGTTGATTGTAACACAAGATTAAAACACATGAATGTAGGCAAAATGCTCTTTAATTTAGACAATAGATGAAGAACCTCTAAGGCAGTTTTAGCATAGTGGTTAAGATGAGCTGTGGTGTCAGGCTGCCCTGGATTGGAAAACCTACTCTGTCCCTTACTGTTTAGATAAGTTAATTAACTTATCTAAATCTTTGTCCCCTTATCTGTAAAATGGATGTAATAATATCTGCCACCCAGATTTGCTCTAAAGATTAAATGAGTTAATAAACATAAAGCTCTTAATTCAGTGCCTGGCCTAAAGCTATTGCCCAATACATGTTAATATTTCATACTTTATAGACAAATAATACCACTATTGCTTTTTATAATGTGAATGATATGTCTTAGAGAAGTAGAAGAAATGCAGTGGTTTTACTATTTATAGGCATGATGGGCTAATTTTCATATAATCTTGGAGTGTTTTGTTTAAAAGGATAGTCCTAGTGGTTCTAGTATGTTCATATAGCAATAGACAAACTTTATTAATTTTGTTAAATATTTCCAGGAAGCGTGACCCTTAAGTGTTATCAAAGTACAAAGCAGGCCTCTGACTATTCCGCATTAGTGCCCAGATGGTTTATATCCCTAATTCAAATTTCCAGAGTCTAAAGTGAAAAACCAAACAGTTTCCCTGGGAACATACCACTTTTCAGAGGTTCCTTTTCTAAATTTAATCATATGACAGTGTTGAAGAATTCAAAATAAAAGAACTTCTGTCTGGTTATGGATATTTCTGAATAGTTTGTGATTTAATTGTTTCTTTGAATATTCTATAACTCCAGACTTTCTAAATCCATTAAAGATATTTTTCCTTCTCTCCCTCCTTTACTCCTAGAACCTACAAGTAACATGGGAGATATATTATATTTCCTTCCTTATGTTTACTGTAACAAGCCCAAATGAAAGTCCTCCTTTTTCTCTTCTGTTCATTTATTCATTTAATAAATAAATAGAGCCAACATTAAGCTAGCGTTTGGAGAAATATCAGTGATTAAAACAAGACATGACTTTTACCTTCATCAAGCTTTCATTCTGGGGTTTCATTCAAATTTCTGAAACAGTTAATCTTTGATGGTTACAATGGATATTTTCTTTCTCTAATAATTCAGGCTTCAAACTGAGGAAGCGACTCATTACAAATGAGCCCACTGGAGGCTCTGGGGGTACTGGAAACTGCCCTCACTTACTGGAAGCCATTCCCTGTGAAGAGCCCTCCTGCTATGATTGGAAAGCTGTGAGGCTTGGAGACTGTGAACCAGATAATGGAAAAGAATGTGGTCCAGGCACTCAAGTTCAAGAGGTTGTGTGCATCAACAGTGATGGTGAGAAAGATGCATCTATCCTGTTTCTATGAATGTCAGTTTAACCCTGGGGATATGCTTTTACCTTAAGTTAACATCTTGTGTCTTCTTTCATTGTAACTGGTTTTAGTTATAAACACAGAAATAGTTGCTTCTTTTTTCTTTGTTTCCTACCTTCTTTCCAGGTAATATATTTTTAACTCAATATGTATGAAATGTTAACATGTTACTATAAAGTTGAGATTTTTAAAAAATTATTTTATTGAGGTAAAATACGCATGTCCCATTATAACCCTTTTAATATGTACAGTTCAGTGACATAAAGTACGTTTACAATGTTGTGCATTTATCACCATGATCTAGTTCCAGAACTTTTTCATAACCCTGATCAGAAACTGGTACCTATTAAATAGCACTCCTCCCCATTTTCCCTCCCTAAACCCCTCTAACCGCTAATCTGCTTTCTATCTCCATAGGTTTCCCTACTCTAGACGTTTCATATAAATGGAATTACATGCTATGTGACCTTTTGAATCTGACATCTTTCACTTAGCAGAACATTTTCAAGGTTTATACATTTCGTAGCATATATCAGTACTTCATTCCTTTTTATAGTGAGTAATATTCCATTGTATAAATATACCACATTTTGCTTTTCCATTCTTATTTGATGGACATATATATGGTTTATTTCCACCTTTGGCTATTATGAATAATTCTACTATGAACATTCATTTACTAGTTTTTGTTTGGATACCTGTTCTCACTTCTTTTGGGTATATACCTTGGAGAGAAATTGATCTAACTTGTTGAGGAACTGCCACAGTGGCTGTACCATTTTACACTGCTACCAACATATGAGAGTTCCAATTCTTCCATGTCCTCACCAACACTTGCACTTTTCTGGTTATGTTTTAATGGCCATCCTAGTGGATATGAAGTGGTATCTTATTTGTAGTTTCATTTGCATTTCCATAATCTTTTCATATGCTTTTTGGTCATTTACACATATTTGGAGAAATGTCTATTCAAGTTCATTGCCCATTTTTTAAATTGGGATGTTTGTCTTTCTGTTGTTGAGTTGTAAGAGTTCTTTATGTATTCTGTATACTAAATATATATTTTGCAAATATTCTCTTCCATTCTGTGGGTTGTTTCGCTTTCTTAATAGTATCCTTTGAACAAAAGTTTTTAATTTTGATGAAGTTCAATTTATCTATCTTTTTTTGTTGCTCATGCTTTTTGGTGTCATATTTAAGAAAACATTGCCAAATCCAGGATCATGAAGATTTGCCCCTTATATTTTCTCCTGAGAGTTTTATAGTTTAGCTCTCAAATTTAGATCTTAATCCATTTTTAGTTAACTTTTGTATATGGTGTGAGGTAAATAAGGTTACAACTTCATTCTTTTACATATGGATATCCAGTTGTCCCAGACAATTTGTTTGAAGAGACTCTTGTCCCATTGAATGGTATTGGGATACTTGTTAAATCAAATGACATGTATATCTGGGTTTAATTCTAGATTCAGTTCTTTTACATTGCTCTCTGTGTCTATCCTTATCCCAGTATCACACTGTTTTGATTACCCTAGCTTTGTAATAAGTTTTGAAAACAAGAACTGTAAGTCTTCCAATGTATTATTTTACAAGGTTGTTTTGGCTCTTTGGGGGTCTGTATTAGTCAGCCAAAGGGGTGCTAATGTGAAATACCAAAAATGGGTTGGTCTTTATAAAGGGTATTTATTTGGGGTAGAAGTCCACAGTTACCAGGCCATAAAGCACAAGTTTCCTCCCTCACCAAAGTTCATTGTCACGTGTTGGAGCAAGACAGCTGCCGACATTTGCCCAGGGTTCAGGCTTCTTGGCTTCCTCTCTTCCCGGGGCTGCATTTCTCTCCGGGCTTAGCTCCTGTTTCCTCCACAAGGTCAGCTGTAGGTGATCAGGCGAACGGTTCGCTTCTCTTCTCCTGGGGCCTTCTTTC
>JAQZBX010084041.1:0-13305 GCA_029593785.1 Cabassous unicinctus | reverse complement strand
GCCGGCCTGAGCGGTGCGGTGGGCTGATGCAGCAACCTCACGGCAGGAAGCGGGTGTGGTGCAATGGATAGAGCACCCGTTTACCATATGGGAGGCCCCGGGTTCGCTTCCCGGCACCTCCTTGTGAGGGCAGGCCGGCTCGCGGCACCGTGGGCTGATGCGGCAAGACCTCACAGCAAGGGGGAGATAAGCAGACACAGAGAAGACACCCAGCGAATGGATACAGCAGCACAAGCAGCAAGGGGGGGATAAATAAATAAAATAAATAAATCTTAAAAAAAAAAAAATAAATAAAATAAAACTATGGGCTTGTGACATGACTTTCCAAGTAAGGTAGAGGGAGACCCTACCCAACCTAAATGCAAGGTTAAGACAGCCTCCCTATTGGAGGCCAAGAGTTCCCACTGAAAATGTCTCCTGGAGAAGAAGGCTTTTTGGGGGTGCTGGCTTGTGTGAGCCTGATGTGGATGGTTTTCTCCCAGCCTGCCTGATTTAGGAGCAACTGCTGCCTGAGGTGAGGAGGTGGATCTAAGAAAGATGGGGCTCGGTGGGAAGTTGTTTCTGCTCATTAGCTGCGTCTCTGCATTAAGCATTCACAGCAGTGCTGGCTGTTCGTGGAGGAGAATCTGGTGTCAGCACAGGTTCCACAACTCACTGTATACACAGTTCTCAGAGCTACCAGAGGTGAAGATTAAGGGTGAGCTCAGCCTGGTGATACCTTCCAGATGCTCAATAACTCACGCTCTTGTCTGGGGTCCACTGGACACCTGTAGTACCGTGTCATTACAAGGCCCCCATGTGGTTCTAACAGAGAAGGGCTCTGTGTGAGGCTGGTTCCTCTAGATGATTTTAAAACATGGTCACAACTTAGGCACATCTCCATTGAGAAGCAGGGTCTACGTCCCCTGGGTCCCCTGGCCCTGGGTGGCCTCTGTGACCAACGTTGGAACAGTAGAGTAAGGTGGAAGTGAAGCTCTGTGACATAAAATGCCATGCAGCTTCCACCCTGTTTGTGGGGAACCCTCATTCTTGGAGCCTCGAGCCTCCATGGAAGGAGTCTGACAAACTGACCGCCCCGTGGCTCCAAAGGACAGCCCTCGCTGAACTTGTCCATCAGCCAGGGTACTAGATCGGTGAGTGAAGAAGCACCTTGGGAGTGAATTCTCCAGCCCAACTAGACTCCAGACATTGTAGAGCAGACCGATGTACCCTTTCCAAATACCCGATCCACAGAAACCTTGAGCACAATAAAATGCTTGTTTTATGTCACTATGTTTTGGGGGCAACTTCACAGCAATAGAGAATTGGAATAGTGGCATGGGGAAAATACCAGCTTTGGAGTTGGAAGTGGGTTCGAATCCCACTCCCACTTGGCTAGTTGTGCGACCTTGCACAGCACCTGGCACAGCTTTAAAGTGGAGATAAAATTACCTGTATTCCAGGTTGTAAGGGCAAAATGAGATATTATATGTGCAAGGTCTATCATGTAGTGGGCATCTGAAAAAAATCTTAATTTCCATTTTCTTTGCTTTACTTCCACTGAAGAAGAAAACAATAACCCAGCTGTGCCCATGTTGGAAACATGAGATGTGTATGGTTTCCCAGTGTGGGTCACCCTGCATTGGAGCTGTTGGTTTCTTTGTCTTTCCTGCCCACCTCCCCCAGGTGTTGGGGATCTTAATCTGCAAATTTAGGGCTTAGTTTAGGGTCTGGCTCAAAGGAGTTGCTCGATAAATGTGGTTAAATCAATGTGTTGATGAAATGTCTATAAGCAGAAAGCTGAGCCTTAATGTAGGGCTTCCTAGAGGAGTGTGAGGAATTGTAGCTCTAAGAATTAAACTTGATGTCTTTAAAGTCAGTTATCAGAGGTGCCCAACTGCGTGGGGACAAATCCTGGCTCTGTTCCTTACTGGCTGTGTGATCTTAGGCAAGTTATATCAACTCTCTGTGTCTATATTTCTCCACCTGCCAAATGGGAAAACTCTCAGTACCTACCTAAGAGATTTGTTGCAACAAGTCAATAATTAATACACATAAAGCACCTCTACCCATTCCCAACACATAGTAAAGCCATGGACTGTTGCTCAAAATGTGGTCCGTGGACCAAGTGCAATGATATCAGCTGCGAGCTTGTTAGAGATGCAAGAATTTCAGGCCCCACTCCAGACCTGCTAAATCAGAATCTACATTTTAACAGGATCCGCGTGTGATTCTTGTGCCTTTTAGAGCTGGAGAGGCACTGCTCTAATTAGCCTTAGCTACGATTATGGTGTGGGAGAGAATCGCTAGACATTTGGGAAAATATCTTTCTATAAATTTGTGCAGCCCCAGCACCCAGGAGTTTTACAAAACGGAATGGTCCTGGGGATTAGGTTGAGGGGCTCCCAAACACATGTCTGGCAGCAACCTCTTCCTCTTCCCCCTGCCTTTCTACTCTATCCTTCAGCGTCTCCTCTATTTCTGGCTCAGAGGAGGCTCACTCACACACCTTCTCAAGGGGCTGTTGGTTTGTTCCTGGTCTGAACAGTCTCTGCAGCTCAAGTGTGGTCCAGTGCCCTGAGCTTGCTTAATTTAAGAAAAGGAAGAGAGTACCATCTGCAGTACCTGCACTGTGAAAATGTCCTTTGCATTTGCCAGAAGCAGCCACTTTGTTACACCTATAAGTGCATGTGCAATTTTATCCCAAACCAGGAATTCATTTTTTAAAAATGTATTCCTTTGTGTAAAGCCTTAGCTATAGCAGTTACGAACTCTGCCACTCTTTATGGAAAAATAACCATGCTGGCCTCTCCAAGGATGCATTTTACAATAAACCCCTCTGCTAACTGCATGCATCACTGTCGTGACAAAGTTATTCAAATGGTTTTTGGACTGAAGATAATCATTACTTGTGGAATTATTGCAAGCTGACTTCTCATTAAAAATTCATTTATGACTTTCCTGAGCGTGTTAAATCTGATACCTTTAAAAGCATATCATTCTATTATATTTCCACTAATGTTGTCCACTATTTTGATAGCCCTGGAATGTTTTATTGCCTTTGTGCAGTTCACAAAGGAAAAAAAAAAAAAAAGGAATGCAGAATGACTGAGCTGAAGTAAGCATTCTGACACAGGGTTTTGTATACCCTGTCCCATTGTCACTGCTCAGTAACTCTACAGACATCAGCCACAAAAGCAGAGCCTTCACAGAAATTCTAGGAAAACGTTTGGAAGTCAGTGGATTCTGTCTTAGGGTTCCTTGAGTCCCTGTGCTGTCATTTGACTGATGGGGGCAGCCCAGGTCTGGGAATCTACTGCACCTCTCCTTTTTGCAGTTTCTTTGGTGGCAGGGTGGCTATGGCCTCTTGGCTCCATGGACCTCATGACCAGTTTTGGTGCCAGGGAGGCGGTGCCTGGGGCGGGGAGCAGAGCCCAGCTCTTTCTACATCCTCCAGCCCTGCAGGGAGGCCCCCAACTTCTCCCTCCACCCCCAGTCCTCCCATCCTCTGCCTCAGGCAGGCAGAGCCTCCTAAGACACTGCAGGTGCCAGACGTGAAATGGTTTGGAACCAAAGGGTGGAAGAAGAGGCAGCCTTGCCCAGGCTGTGTTCACACTCCTGGTCCTCCTCCTGTGTGGTTGAACAATTCAGATGTGGGCAAAGGAAGCCGGCTGTTTTTATGTCCCCGAAGAGAGGCATTCAAATTTGCAGCCCTCAGGAGTCTGAAGGATTTCTGGACCCAATGGTTTCTCCAAATGCAGATGCTATTATTTTAATATAATGAAAAATGCAGCGACATCAGGGGCTGACAACGGCCCCCATCGTCACCCTTTCCAGCCATGTTAAGTATGTTTTGTGACCAGCTGGAGGAACCAGGGAGCACCGAGCAGGCTGCTGTGCTATTCAGGTTATTACAGAAGCAGCAATGTGTACTTTCTTGTGATCGTTTTCCAATGACGGTGAGAGCAACGGTAATGCCCGGTTTGGGGTCTCCAGGAGGATGCCTGAAATTTTACATGTAACTTAAAGAGACAGAGGAATTATCAGGGCCTGGACTTGGGCTAATCTTGCCCTTTCACCGAGGGATGAGGCGAGGGTTTGAATTTGCTGTTTGAATCAGAGGAGTCGCTGCATCTTCCATCAAGGCCTTGAATGATGCTGTTTCTCCTTCTATCCCATACAGGAGTGGTTCACCGGGTCCCTTTTGCACAGGATTTGGCGTCCTAAGGACGTTTTGGAATTGACAGTTGTGTGGTCAACTGTTTCCGGCTCAGTGGTGCTCAGAAAACTCAGTTCCTGGCTCTGCGCCCCTGTGCCTTGGTCCTGCGTCTGGGTTGGGGACACCTGCTTAGCCAGGCAGGGGGTGGAGTTTGGAACGTTCGGGTGCCTCCTCCCAGGCGTGGATGACTTGCTTCCACACCTGGCACTCCCAGTGCTGCTGCCCAGGTGTGCCTGGGCTCTGTGTGCCACCCTGGTCTCTCCGGTTCTGTTTATCCTGTTTGGTGTTTTCTGGGCTTCTTGGACATGCATAATCTTTTGCTAAGTTTGGGAAGTTTTCTGTCATTATTTCTTTGAGTATTCCTTCTGCGCCTTTCTCTCTTTCTTCTTCTAGGACTCCCATAATGTGTATATTGTATGCTTGTGGGGTCCCAGAGGTCTCTTAGTCTATTTTTGCTTTTTATAGTTCTTTCTTCTTTCTACCCCTCAACCTGACTCTTTGCAATTGTCCTGTCTTTAAGTTCACCAATTTTTTCTTCTGCCAGCTCCAAAATACTGTCGTAACCCTCCTGGGAATTTTTCATTTTGGTTATTGTGATCTTCAACTCGAGAAGTTCTGTCTGGTCCTTTTAAAAAAATTCTGTCTCTTTATCAAGATTCTCATATTTTTCATTCATTGTGTTTTCCTGGTATCCTTTAGTTCTTTCTCTATATTTTCCCTCATCTCCTATAGCATATTGAAGACATTTTTTCAAAGTTTTTGTCTGGCATATCTACATTCTCCTCTTCTTCATTAATGTTTTCTGGATTTTTATTCTCTTCCTTTAGATGGACCATCATTTCCTGTTTGTCTTCTAATCTTTTGTTGCACACTGTACATTTAAATATGTTAAAATGTGAAATCTGGGATTTTTGCCCTGAGATGTCTGTTTCTTAAATTTGTAACCAACTGGTGATTTGACAGAGGTTTTCTTGAGTGTCAGGGGCTACCAAATCCAAGCAAATCTAAGCAAACAAAACACCTTTTACCATCTTTTCAAATTGGCTTTGTGTTGGCTGAACTCTGTCAGAGTTCAGCCCTCTTATCAAGAAGGCCAGCCCAAGGTGAATGCAAAGTGCAGAGTCTTCCTTGTCATTTCTGGGCCTGTGTCTTATGCTAGGCTTGTGCTTGCTCATGGCTTTAGGTGTTTCCCCATTAATAGGAATTTAAATGTCCCCTCTACTTCCCAGGAAAAAGGTCTTCTCCCTCTCCTGTGCCTTCCACTGCAGGACTTAAAGGCAGATCAACCTTTTTCCCAGTCAGTCCACCTTGATTGTTCTAATACTGCTTTCATGGCCTCAAGCTGCTTTTGCCTGGAAGGCAATTTCTGTGAAAGGGTAACATACCAGAGAGGAATTTCCCAAGTCAGTATTTCCCACCCAAAACAAGGCCAAGGTCCCACAAAGGGAGCACCGACTCTAAACTGCCCTGGGGAGGGAATGAGAGAGGGCCAGGAAGGGTGCCTCAAAACCAAGCTTTCTTGGCTCAGCCCCTGCCCAGCTAATGCAGCCCTTCAACTGTCCTCTGCAGCACTGAAAGAGTGTACCATCTTTAGGTCTCCTTTGCTTCCTTTATTTGAACAACGGCCACCCTCAGAGCCAGGCCCCCCAGCTATCCAAAGTAGCAAAGCCAGAACAGTGATCAGTCATCAGCCCATACCTCACCCCTCCTGGATACTAGGGAATTGGATTTTTATGTCCCTCTCTGGCACCAATACAAGTTATGTCAGGGGCTGGACCCCACTACTGCCTGCAATGAGAATGGCGGCTGGGCTCTGGTAACCACTGTATAATGAGAGCAATTCACTGGAATTTAACATAATTTACCAGCCTTTTCCTACTACTCTTCCCTGGATGCTGCAGTGTCCTACTGGACTCTGGAGTTTTGAAAGAGTTGATTCAGACAGTTCTTGCCTATTTAATAGTTGTTTTGGTGAAGGGACTGATTCCTAGAGCTTCCTACTCCATCACCATCCCACAGTTCTCTACATTAATTTTGTCCTTTCAAAAATATTACATCAAAATATTATTGATATTGATTATGAAATTTTTTGGTATCCCCTTAAAGTTTGTGCCCAAGCACCTAACTCACCTCACCCTAGCCCTGGCCCTGTGCCAGCTTGCAGTGTCTTCCCTAGTCCACTGCCGCCTGCACTCCAAGGTCTTGTCCTGTCCTGCATGAGCTGACCGGCCACCCAACAACTTGGCTGTGTTTCTCTGGTCCTCTCTCTCATCAGTTGTTGTGTCCCATCTCTCACAGAGACATGATGAAAATGTTTGCTCTGAAGTTGGGCTCAACTTTTTCCCCACATGTTGTTTCCCTATTGAGTGTCTGATGAGGGGAAGTGAACTGCTCAGGGAAAGAGAATAGTAACAATACCTCCTGATTCAGTCTTTTCAGGGGCAGAGCTTTCATTCAGGCCAGGAGATTCAGCAGTGTCCCAGTGACCCTCCTTTTCCTCCTCTCACTTTCCAATTCCCACAGGAATCCTCCCTCATGGGCTCAATAATGTGACATTTCCATTTAATAGTAATATAATTATGATAACAATAATAAACATTGTGATCAAGCACTTATTGCACATTCAAGGGAACAAAAGTCTTCATTTAAATTCCAATCACCCCCCCAAAAAAAAAAATTCCAATCACCTGGCCATGGCAAAGTGACTATCAACTATGGCTCTGGATTCAGCTTACTCGGTTCAAATCTAACTTGGCCATTTCAAGTTGGGTGACTCTGGGCAAATTCCTTAACCCTCCCTAAGCCTCAGTTTCCTCAACTGTAAAATGGGAATAGCAAGAGTCCCCACCTGGAAGGTAGAGCTTTTCACATAAAGCACTAAGCACAATGCTTAGCACATAATAAATGATGATTCACTGTTAGTGTAGCAGAGGCTGTCATCTTGCAAAATCCATTCTCTCCTTGCTCTACACTGCTAGACTCACCTGTTTTTCTGGACATATACCCATCCAGAATAAAGACTATTTTCCAACTTCCTTTGCAGATTGCTGTAGCCATGTGGCTAAGTTCTGACCAACAGGATGCAAATACATGATGTGTGTTCAACTTCTGGGAAGTATCTATAAGGGAGAGGATGTACCTGTCTCCCCCTCCTTTTCTTTCTCTTTCTTGTTGCTTGGAATGTGGATGTGATGGCTGGAGTGTTAGTAGATATATTGGACTATGAGGTAGAAGCTTAGTGTTAGGTGGATAGAATAATAAGACAGAAGGCATGTAGGTCCCTGATGATCTTGAAACCACCATACCAGATCTGGATTGTTTGTTTACATGAGAGACACATAAACTCCTATCTTGTTTGAACGACTATTATCTAATCATAACTGAGATGCTTTGTTATTGATATTTCTGTCTTAAATAATTATTAATAATCCCAATATTTAGAGAGATAGCCTGGTCCAAGGGCATTTAATACATCACTTTGGGTCTCATATACCACAAACCCTCACCCAGTCCTTTCCCTCTACCTCTCACCACTGGCCTGGCAAAGAAAACATTTTTCAATCCTTTCTGAAATATTCTCTAGTTCCTCCAATTTGATGTCTCAGAGAGAAGGCAGCCAGGAGAATATGTGTGTGTGTGTGTGTGTGTGTGTGTGTGTGCGCGCGCGCCAGGCTGATGAGTATTTCCCCCTGTTTGAACAACTTCCTCTCATAAAGATCATATTGCTTTTTTGCCTATCTAGAAATAAAGTGTCACCTCAATCTTGGGGCAAGAATTTGTGAAACCTACACATTCTCCCTTAGGTCCAGCTATTAACCAACAAATTATAACATGATTTTCCTGAAAAAACAGAAACACTGCAAAGAGTAGGTTTTTCTCCACTTGTAAAGACACCAGAGCAATCGATTCCAATTTCACCCCTACAGCTGGCTGCGCACTGGGAGGGGTGAGCACGTTTACCAATAATGGGAACCGTGCTTGGAAAATGATACTTGGCCTCCATTACCAGGTGATAATTATAAGCTGTGATTCCAGAAATCACATTGTCCCAATCACACTCTGTCACTGCTGGGGATTTCCACATATACAACAGGGAGAATGGACCCTGGCGGATTAAAAAAAAACAATTATCTCTAGTCAATTAAGGTGGAAATAATATAAAGTGACCATTCTACTTTCGTTTTGGAGGAAAGAGGAAATCAGCCCACACTGATGGAAACCCCCTCTGCGTAGTGAGCTTGCTACTGCCTTCTGCTCTGTTGTAGAGGCAGAGCCTAGCCCTGGCTTGCTCGTTTGCCACAAGCCGTGGGTTGACTTGCAGGGATGTAGAGGTCCCCGGCTGCCATCCAGGTGCCGGCCCATGGCTGACGGTGCCTCCACAGCACTCCCCATCCCAGCACCCATGTGTCAGTATGAGCACCCTAAAGCCAGTCCCTGGAGAATCACAGGCTCAGTCCTAGGAAGGAAGGGGCCCTAGAGGCTGCCTTGCTCTTTGTTACACAATGTTTCCTCTGAAACCCACCAGCCCTGGGCATCACCTCGGAGCCTGTAAGAAATAGAGACTCTGACTCCACCCCGCCCTACCAAATCAGAACATGCCTTTTAACAAGACTTATGGACATCCTAAAGTTTGAGAGGCACATGATTTGGCATAATTACCTCTGCTGTCCCAACTCCCAAATTCACAACCTCTCCCATCTCAATGATTGCATCCCTACCCTCTTTTTAAAAATAACTTTATTCCAAATTAAAAACAAACAAACAAACAAACAAACAAACAAAAAAGCAGAAAAAAGCAACTCAACAAGTTATATAATATTACTTTTAAAAAGTTCTGTCCAGGCACTTTTATCTCATCTAAATCCAACTACTAACTTAATTGTTCCCCTAGTGTTCAGAAAGATACACAGATCAACACAAATGTTGATCTGTTAAATTAAATTAAAATGTTAAATTGCATAGTCAAGGTCTCTTTATTAATAAAAAGAAATGAAGAAGGAAAAAATGCTGAATCATATTCATATCTCACAAAACCAAACCCCATATTCTTTTTTTTAAAGCTTTAGCATTAATATAGTACCAACTGCCCTCTTTGAGAGTTAACAACCGATGCTCTTTCTCTCTCTCTCTTCCCCTCAAACAACCTCCCCATGAATAGGGCAGAGGACTAGGACGATGTGACATCCCACTTTGGGGAAGTGACTCACTCTCTAGCCTCAGCTCTCAAGAGGCCACCCCCTTGTTTCACATTGTGGATGTTCCCTGTCCACCAGGCTTGCCCAACTTGAACGTGAATGGGGACAGCTGGTGTGGGACCAGATTTGCCAGTTTCTGCAGTGGCTGCAACATTCCCAAATCTTCATGAGTAGAAGGAGACATATCCTTGGGAACCCCACCGGAAGGAGGTTATTATCTATGATTTAGTCTGCTAGGCTGCTGAAAAGCAATATACCAAAAATTAGTTGGCTTTTCCAATGGGGATTTATTATCTTACAAGCTTATGGTTCTGAGGCCATGAAAATGGCCAAATCATGGCATCATCAGGTGATGCTTTCTCCCCGAAGACAAGCTGCTGGTGATCCTGGACTCCTCTCTCACATGGCAGCATCCGCTGCTCCCTCCCATCTCTTCTGGGTTTTGTTGCTTACAGCTTCTGGCTTCTGTGGCTTTCTCTCAGCTCCTGTGGCTTTCTCCTGACTGTCTCTTCATATTCATTCCATTTATAAAGGACTCCAGTTAGAGGATTAAGACCCACCCTGGGTCATGCCGTACTGAAGTACCAAAGGTCCCACACATAATAGGTTCACACCCACAGGAATGGACCAGCTTTAAGAACATGATTTGGGGGGGGAGGTACATACAGTCTCAGACTACCACAACCCACAACAGGTGGTGGGTCTGGGGTTAGGCATGGATTGGGGTCACAGTAAACCCAAGAGCTAGGATAGCTGAGTGACAGCAGAATAAGACCTTGGACCAAAGTCACACCAGCCCATCCTGAGATCAACCAACAGGACCCCAGTGTATACTCTGAGAAAGGCCAAGAGGGGACTCATGTGAAGTTACCTTTTTAGAATTTGCAACAGTTGAGTTCCCCTCACTTACCCCACTTCTCTGTGTTTAATCCTTTGCATATTGGCCTTAAAATTCAGTTTTATCAAAAACAACAGGTGTTCACTGAGCTCCTACATTGTGCGGTGTGCTGGTGCCGAGCAGGATACAGCATCAAAGAAGTGATGGTCCCTGCCTGCCAGTTCACAGATGGAGTCGGAGCCATTTGGGAATAACTGGAATCGAAGGGGAACAGAGATGGAGCTTGACAGAGACACAGAGGTGGTTCTCCATGAGGGAAGGTGCAAACGCCCCGCGGCCAACCCAAAGCCCATAGTTTTGCTTTTCTCTCACTAACATCACCCTACTTTTATTTTGTATTGGGTGACCATGGGCTTCAAGGCAGTTGTTGGAGCTTCTGTAACTTTGGCATCCTGATCATGTTAATGAAGAAAAGGAGGGCTTTGTCTTTCCCACAAACATCACCACCAGAAGTGTTCATATTCCTTTTTCTCATTTGTTAATGTGTTTTGGTGTTTTAAAATCTGTGTCTTCCCCATGGGAACCAAGGTCCTTTGAAGATGGGATTTTGCCCATCTTCTTGCATGATACCCCCCTTCCCAACACTTTTTTAGCTCTGTCCGGCCCATGGTGAGCATTCAATAGTAACAAGCAAGCTGATGGAGCCAGGCAGCTCATTTCTACTTTGCAGATGGTGATTGATTTTCCGTTATGTGCCAGACCCCCTGGGTTGGGCTCCTGAGGATACTCTGGTGAGTCTGGAGAGATGAACACACAAACCGGCATTACACGTGTGATGAGGGTTCCAAAGGTGACAGGAGGCAGGCAGCTCACTGCAGAGCGAGCGATTTAACTTATTGCAAGCCTTCAACTGGTAGGTGCCAGGAAAGGTATCCTCGAATTATACAGATAAATGGGAGAGTGGGGGTGGGGGGGAGTGGACAGAAGAGAGAACTTTCTAGGCAGAGGAGACAGCATGGAGAAGACAGAGGGAATGGAGCCAGTCCCAGGGCATGGAAGATGGTCAGAGTTGCAAGAGAGCAGGGAGGGAAGGAGAGATGGGGTGGAATGAGGACCATGGAGAAAGAAAGGCCAGACCAAGGGAGCCCCAGTGGAAGAGCCCATAGAGCGGAAAGAGGAAGTCAGCTGGAGACAAGATCCAGCAGGGGGGAAGGGCAGGGCTGAGTGCCAGGCACAGCAGGTGCTTGTGCGAGCATTGGGTAGACTTTTTTTTTTTTCACTTTGGAATTATAAATTATCATGATGCTTAAGTTTATTATATTTATTTTCAGGTCCAATAAATACCTTCCAAAAGGCAGAATTTGAATTGTTTTTGGTATATTTTTCTTCTTGAGATTTTAAGATCTAGAAGTTAATTTGTAGTACTATTAAAAATAATTTTCATTTCTTTTGAAAAATCAGATTTTTCTCTTAGGATATCTATTAGGATATCTATTCTCCCATATGTATCCTGGCCCAAAGCTTGCTGCTGAGCGAGCAGCGGGGGTCCCATCCCTAGTGGGAAGAACAGGTGGCAGAGTCACCCGGACTCCAACAGTGCCTGGGGATTGACTTCCCGGTGGAGATGGTAGAAGTGGGGAGTAGGGAGGGGATGGGGAAGGTGGGGTGAGGGCGAGGTGCTAGGGCAGCTGCTCTGAAAGCCGAGCCCGGAGCACTGAATTTAGCTTCCTTAATAGAGGTGGGGAGACAGCAGCTCTGTCCTCTCCTCCCTCAGTCTCGCCCAACCAATCTTCCTCCAGAAATATTGTGAACTCTGCCAGGATTTGCTGTTTCAGTTCCGTTCAATAAGCATTGCTTGAGCACCCACTGTGTGCAGTGAGCTAGGTACCCGAGGGGGGTGCAAAAATAAATGAGATGGCTCTGGCTCGGGAGACATGTGCCTCAGTACGGGGGGAGGGAACTGCACATAAGTTGGGGGGTCCAACGGGTTTAAGTAAAGCCGTCAGGGGGAATGTGGGTGCAGGGAAGCTTTCAGGAAGCTGGCACCCTGGCAGGAGCTTGCAGGCTGGCATTGTTCTGTAGGCGGGGAAGGGCATTTGAGCACAGGGCACAGCATATACAGCGGTCCAGAGGAGTAAGTGCACTGCAGTTAAGGGAGGCCTGAGGTGTCTGCTGTGACAAATGCCGCCGACTCATCAGCTTAAACAACAAAACTTACCGTCTCCCAGTCGAGAGGCTGCAAGTCCAAAATCAAGGTGTTGACAGGGCTGTAGTGTAACCGGATTTTGTCTGGGTTCTTGACTATGCTGCTGTGTTAGTCACAAAAAGGGGTGCTAACGTGAAATACTGAAAATGGGCTGGTCTTTATAAAGGGTATTTATTTGGGGTAGAGGTCCACAGATACCAGGCCATAAAACGTTAAGTTTCTTCTGTCACCACAGTCCATTGCCACGTGTTAGAGCAAGACAGCTGCCGGTGTTTGCCAGGGTTCAGGCTTCTGGGGTTCCTCTCTTCCCGGGGCTGCGTTTCTCTCCAGGCTTAGCTCCTATTTCCTCCACAAGGTCAGCTGTATATGATCAGGTGAACGGCTTGCTTCACTTCTCCTGGGGCCTTCTTTCCAACAGCAAAACTGCTTCTCAAAAGACTGCTTCAACTCTGTTCTTTGCCTTGCCTTTTATATGCGATTCCCCACCCACCAAGGGGTGGGGTTCAACACCCTACTGACGTGGCCCAGTCATAACTTAATCATAACTTAATCATGCCCAGATTAACAGATCAGTTTACAAGCATGATCCAATCATATTTTTGGAATTCATAATTACATCAAATTCCCAGATGGCTACAGGTGCAAAAATGAATTTCAAGAGCACGTTGGGGGAAGCGGGTGTGGCTCAGTGGATAGAGCCCCCGTTTACCATATGGGAGGCCCGGGTTCGCATCCCGAGGCCTCCTTGTGAGGGCACGCCGGCCTGAGCGGTGCGGTGGGCTGATGCAGCAACCTCACGGCAGGAAGCAGGTGTGGCGCAATGGATAGAGCACCCGTTTACCATATGAGAGGCCCCGGGTTCGCTTCC
>JAQZBX010084040.1:0-13309 GCA_029593785.1 Cabassous unicinctus | reverse complement strand
GGTTGGAAAGGATGTGAAGAAATAAGAACACTCTATATAATTTGTATGCATATAAAATTGTGAACTCACCTTTGAAAACCATTTGAGATTTACACGGAAAATTATGTATAGAATTGCCATAGTTACCCTGCAATCTCACTTGTAGTTATATATGCAGAAGAATTGAATGCAGGAACCTGAACCAATATTTGAATCCCAATAGACATTACAGTATTATTCTCAATTGCTAGAAGGTGGAAGCAGCCCCAATGTCTCTCAACAGAGGAAAGGATAAAAAATATGTGGTATATAATGGAATGCTATTTAGCCATAAAAATAAATGAAGATCTGATGCATGAAAATGGATGAACTGTAAAGACATTATGTTGAGTAAAGTAACTCAGGCACAAAAGGATAAATATTGCATAAGCTTGCTTTTATAAAATAAATGGAATATGTAAATTAGTAAAGCCAGAAAGTAGCATACAGTTTGCCAGAAGCTGGGTTAGTGTGAGGAAGGTAGAATTTATATTTCATTGGTGTCAAGTATCTGTTTGGGGAGATGGAAAAAATTTGATAATGGATTATCATAATCATGGCACAACATTGTGTATGTCATTAACACTAGTGAATTGTATAACTGAATGTGTAGAAAAGAACATTTTAGTTTATATTTATGTTTCCAGAATAAAAATAACCCCTCACATTTAAGAAAAGTAGGACTGTAAGCAGTATAAATATTTTTGTAAGGGTTTGAATTTTTTTAATAAAATGGATGCTGTCTGGTACCCATATTTGGGTTGGTAAGAAGGTGATTCAGCTCTTGCCTGACATGATCTACTTTCTCAATGAATTTTTAGGTAAGATTATCAGGTGAAAAGAGGGAGTAAAGGATGGAAGAATATTGAGAAATTGGACATAGATGTTGTGGTTTCAGGGGAGATTATTTTATTAGAGAAATACAAATTCGATATCTGGACAATATTTATTGCCCATTTGGTAAGTAGATATTTTTGAATTTATGTTCCTCCACATGTGGTACTTTGTGATATTTTGTCTAGCAGTCATAAGCTGTTTGGTGAAATCTTGCAAGTGTAAAGCTAATGGTGGGGCTTATCCACTGATATAATTTTCCAAAAAAAGAGAGGAATAAGGGATTTCAAGATTTTTTTCACTTTTATAGAATTTTATTGATGGTAATAAAAAATGCTGTTAAGTTAACAATCATTGTGTGGAAAGCTCCTTAAGTGATCATGATACTGCATCCTTACTTGAAGCCAAGGCCCCCTCCACCAAGGATGTCTTTTACTATGCTCCTCCAATCCCAATGTTTCCCATCTGTATTTGCACTGTTATGAGGTAGCTAAGGCCTCAGTGCCCAGCACCCATAGCTAGCCTGTGTCTGAGTGCTTCCTTGAACAGAGCCCTCACTCATTCCAAGTAAGCTGGGAATACCAGGTGGGGAAAAAATTGGTATTCCAAGATCTAAGCCATAAAAGAGCACAGGTGGTATTGTGAGCTCTTCACTAGATCCCGCAGGAACTTAACAGTAGCTCTCTGAGTCAGGTTCTATTTTTCTTCTCTTTTATACAGATGATGACAGAAAGGAAGAGAGAACTTAAGAGAACTTTCCAGTGAAAGTGGCAAGTGGTGACTAATACATGGGCAGCCCAGCTCTTAGGACACTTGATTATGCCTTCTAGGGCTTAGAAATTATGTACTTCAAGGTGTGGGTGGTGGATCAGATCCCAGGATCAAATGCCTTTCAGGGACATAGTTCAGTTTCTCAGTGTAAAACTAGCTTTGAAATTCTAATTAACTTGTTAAATTTTCAGTCCCTGGGGTCATAATGGCAACTAACATAAGAAATTCACAAGAAAGAAAAACAAGAGTTTCCTTTTACCACAACCTGGAACTCCTCCATCACCAAGCTAGTTAACACTTGACAGGGATTACTTGGGGAAGGTTCCAAGGAGGAGGATTTGGAGAAAGGGCCTCAAACACACCATTGCCTTAAGCAGCCCCCTAGTGGACTTTTTGACCCCCTGCACCTCTGTGTGTTCTGGGCTGGGAACACTGGATTGGGCCTGCGGTGCTTTCAGGTGGCAATGAGATTTTGGACAGGTCACCTTTTTGAGCCCCAATAAATACACCCACAAACTGTGGACATCTCTTGACTGGACATGGTGGAAGGTTAGTATGATGGAGGTGGTTCTGATTCTGGCTAAGTATGACCTCCCCAGGGATTCATGTAGGGGGTGAATCTCTGTGCTGCACTGGACCTCCAGCCAGCAAGGGGCTACCAAAACCGTTCTGACAAAATTGTGCTGAAAACACTTCAATGTTCATCCCCCAACCTGGCACTTCTTCAGGGAGGAAAAAATCTTCTTTCCTGATTGTCCCAAAGGGACACCCCACAGCTCTGTAATTATTCAGGCTGTGTCTATGTGAGTAAATGTCTTTCTCTTGGCACCTGAGGCTGAGCAAGAACCTTTGTTGTGGCTTCATTTGCAGCCTCTCAGAGAGTTTTTTCATAAAATGCAAGCACAAACTTCATTTTCTGCATTGTTTCTATATCGTTTATTCTTTACTTTCTCAGTTATTTTTTTAACAAGACACTTTATCAAGTGTCCATTCATTAAGGGGTTTCCCAGGTCAGTATCTGGCATGCTGTAGGACTTTTCATGGATCTGGGACTCTTGCTGGAGACAATCTTGATAAAGATTCAAAGAGAAGGGGAAAGCATCTACAGCATTGAAAGGAATGTTTATAATACTGCAAACTTCCAGTGGATAACTTGGCATTAGGCTGGTCATGGTTAAAGTGTATCACAGCCAGTGGTTAAAGGGAAAATGGTACCATATAAACACTTTTATTGTATTTTATTGGTTAATTTTTCCTACTGCACTTAAATAGTTGAAAAAGAGCTTAAAAATTTACAAGTATAGAAGGTGGCATTGGTTTAGGAGGGCACTCACCAACTCACCCTCAAAGGATGGCTGATTGGGAACAGGATACTGCCTGAGTGGTCTGTACTGGGGGCCCACATAGTGAGAACCTTGGGGACATTGATCTGGAGGGAGCTCGATGGTGAGGTGGATTGCTCAGGAAAGAATCGTGAGTTTTTCCTCTAGCTGTGGTAGTTAAGCAAAAAAGTCTGAGACAAGCCATGACTCCTGCCGGCAACCCAGTGAAATGGAGCATTCTCCAAGAGTGGGAGGGTTCTGGTGGAGGATGAAGAGAAGTTTCCTTTCTGTGGATTTGGCTTCATGGACCCCTTGCAGCTTTTGGGAACAAAATAGCTGGCTTGAAGCAGCACCAGGCTGAGGGAAGAGGTAAATCTGTCGAGGAAGGCTGATTTACCTAGCTGCCCAGGGATATGCCTTGACCCCCACCAGCAACCCAGCGAGAGGGAGCACTCTCCAAGAGTGGGAGGATTCTGACAGAAGGTGGAGAGGGATTTCATTTCTGTGGGATTGGTTGCCTGGACCTCATCACAGCTTTGAGGGACAAATAAGCCAGCTTGAAGTGACACAAGGCTGAGGGGAGAAGTGAATCTGTTGAGGAAGCCTGATTTACCTAACAGCCCCATGATACTGAGGCTTGGCACTGGAGTGGGGCAGAGCCAGCCAATTTTATCATTCTGAACTGACAAGCATAAGAGCTTCAGCTCCCCTGGGGAGGCCAAGAAGTGGGAAGTGCTTGATTAGTTTCCAAAAACCTATTTAGGTCCCTTCAGTGGAGGGGTTGTCCTAGAAGAGGCTTTCATTTGGGTCCCCTATTTCTCAAAAAAAAAAAAATAGAAATTTTATTTTACCTTAGTTTAATCACTAAAATCTGCCTCAAAACCTGCAGATAGAACCTTGGAAGGTAATTGATTGATAAACACAAGCAAGCTGAGAGGCTCCACAAGTACCCAAGAAGAAACACTGTTCTTCTTTAATTTTGTTTGACTGGTTGCTTGTGTAGTTGTTTGGCTTTTCTTTGTTTCTTTGTTGTCTCTTGCTTTTCTTTCTTGTTTCCTCCCCCCCCTTTGTTCTTTTTTTTCTCTCTTTTTTAAATTAGGTGTTGCTAGCTTGTATCTTCTTTGCTGTGCTTCTTCTTCTGTGATTTCCCATTCTCTGTCTATATGGATTTTTTCTCCCAATGCTATCTCTTTTCCTTCCTTCATCTTTCTACGTTCTGCTTTTTGTTGTGGTTCTTACATACCACCTCTTTTCTTTAGCCCACAACTTCAGGGTGAAATTTTCTATTTTATCTATTTTGTTTTCTTCTTTTTTATTATTATTAACTTTTTCCTTTAAGCCCTTTCTTTACTCTTTCTCTCTCTCCTTATCATTCTGGCCTTCTAAATCATTATATATATTTTCCTCTTTTTGTTGTCCCAGTCCATTTTAGGTACTCCACTATTTTTCCTATTACTCTACACAGCCAACCTGAGTTAAATATTCATTTTACTAAGACTTACATGACCCCTCTTCTATCTTTTCTTAATATTACTATTATCCTTCTTCCTTTCTCACATCTTTCAATTACTCTGGCCCCAAACTTTTCCTTCAGGGGAACATAGAAAGAAAAAAGGAAATTGAATAAGAAGAACAAAGTGTCAAAGAGAAAACTTAACACAGAGAGAGAACCACCAGTTAAATAAAACTCTAGAGCAGAGAGAGAGGCTAATCAACTGAATAAATTATTCAAGATAAAATGATGACTAGAGGGCAACAAAAAAATTACAAACCACACTGAGAAGCAGGAAGACATGGAACAGTCCATAAAACAAACTAAAAACCAGGAAGAGATGCAGAACATTGAACAACTAATCAAAGCTGTCTAAACAAATATCATGGACCAACTTAATGAAGTGAAGGAAGAGATTAAGGATATTAGTAAGACACTGGGAGTACATACTGAAGAAATTGTAAACATTCATCAAAAGATAATGGATATGATGGTGATCAATGGTAAAATCTAAAAAATGAAAAAGACTCTGGGTTCACATAACAGCAGATTTGAACGAGCAGAAGAAAGAATTAGTGAAGTGGAAGACAATACATCTGAAATCAAACAGATAGTAGAACAAATATATAAAAAGATAGAAAAAGTCCAGCGGGGACTTACGGATTTAACTGACAACACAAAACACAGAAACATGCACATTATAGTCATCCCAGAAGGAGAAGAGAAGGGAAAGGGAACAGAAGGAGTGTTGAAGGAAATAATGGCTGAAAACTTCCCAACCCTATTGAGAGAGATGGATGTACATGTCCAGGAAGCACAGTGTAACCAAAGCAGTATAAATCCCAATGGCCAACTCTAAGACATGTACTTGTCAAAATGTCCAATGCTCAAGACAAAGAAAATACTGGAGGCAGCAAGAGTAAAGAGAACCATCACATAAAAGGGAAGCACAATAAGATTAAGTGCTGATTTCTCTACTGTAAGCATAGAGGCAAGAAGACAGTAGTATGACATACTCAAAGTACAAAAAGAGAAAAGCTCTAGCTATGAATTCTCTATCCAGCAAAACTGGCATTCAAAAATGATGGAGAGTTCAAAATATTCACAGATAAACAGAAGTTAAGACAGTATGCCAGTAAGAAACCTGCACTTCAAGAAATACTAAAGGAAGTTCTACAAATTGAAAGGAAAAAACAGGGGAGAGAAAGTTGGAGGAGAGTGTAAGAAACACTAAAAAGACAAAAAAGAAATAAAAACAACATGACATACATTAACACAGAGAAAATATGGCTGATATAAGAAATTCATTGTCAGTAATAACCCTGAACATTAATGGATTAAACTCACCAGTCAAGAGACAAATAATGGCAGAATGGATATGGAAATATGATCCATCTATATGCTGGCTACAGGAAACACACCTTTGACCCAAGGGATCAAGGACGCTGAGAGTGAAAGGCTGGAAATTTTTTACAAGTGGACAATAGCCATAAAAGGGCAGGAGTAGCTATCCTAATATCAGACAAAATAGATTTCAAATACAAAAAAATTGTAAGAGAGAAAGAGAGACACTATATATTAGTAAAAGGGGTAATCTATCAAGAAGAGAGAACAATCATAAACATTTATGCATTTAATCAGTGTGCCTCAAAATACATGAGGCAAACTGGAAAAACTAAGTAGAGAAATAAATGCCTCTAGAATTATAGTGGGGGACTTTAATACACCATTATCACCATTAGTCAGAAAATCTTGACAGAGAATCAATAAAGAAACAAAGACTCTGAATAATACAATAGAGGACCTGGACCTAATAGATATATTCAGAACACTACACCCAAATACAGCAGGATTTACATTCTTCTCAAGTGCACATTGATCATACTCCAAATTAGACCACATGCTAAGCCACAGAACAACCCTCAATGAATTCAGGAAGATTCAGATTATACAAAGTAATTTCTCTGACCACAATGGAATGAAATTGGAAATCACTTAGGGCCAGAGAACAAGATTAGGCACAAAGATATGGAAGTTAAATAATACAGTCTTAAACAAATAGTAGGTCAAGGAGAAAATCTCAAAAGAAATCAGTAACTACTTTGAAACTAATGAAAATGACAACACAACATATCAAAACCTAAGGGATGCAGCCAAAGCAGTCCTGAGAGGAAAGTTCATAGCCATAAATGAATATATTAAAAAAGAAGAAAGAGATAAAATCTGAGACCTAACTGCACACTTGAAGGAAATGGAAAAACAATAACAAACTAAACCTAAAGGAATTAGAAAGAAGGAAATAACAAAATTAGAGCAGAACTAAATGAAATAGAGATAAGAAAGCACTAGAAAAAATAAACAAAACCAAAAGCTGGGTCTTTGAGAAGATCAATAAAATTGATAAACCCTTAGCCAGATTAACAAAGAAAAAGAGAGAACAGATTCAAATACACAAAATAAGAAATGAGCAAGGGGATATCATTACTGATCCCACAGAAATAAAGAGTATCATAAGAGTATACTTTGAAAAATTATATGCCAAAGAATCATAATTAAGAGGAAATGGACAAATTTCTAGAAAGTCACAAACAGCCTATATTAAGGAAAGAAGAAATTGATGAACTCAACAGTCCAATTACAATAAAAGAGATAGACTCACTCATCAAAAAATTCCCAACTAAGAAGAAGCCAGGACCAGATGGCTTCACAGCTGAATTCTACCAAATATTCTGGAAAGAGCTAACACCAATTCTGCTTAAGCTCTTCCAAAAAATACAAGTAGAAGGAATATTGCCTAACTCATTTTATGATGCCAACATTACCCTAATACCAAAGCCAAACAAAGATACTACAAGAAAGGAAAATTACAGACCAATTTCTCTAATGAACCTAGATGCTAAAATCCTCAACAAAATACTTGCTAATCACACTCAACAACATATCAAAAGGATTATACATCATGAGCAAGTGGGTATCATCCTGAGTATGCAAGAATGGTTCAACATAAGAAAATCAAACAATGTAATACACCACATAAACAGATTGAAAGAAAAAAATCACCTGATCATCTCTATAGATTCAGAAAAAGCATTCAACAAAACACAGCACACTTTCGTGATAAAAACACTGCAAAACATAGGAATAGAATGAAACTTTCCCAACATGATAAAGGGTATATATGAAAAACCCAAAGTTAACATCATCTTCAATGGTGAAATCCTAAAAGCCATCCTTCTGCAATTGGGAAAAAGACAAAGGTGCCCAATATCACCACTCCTATTTAAGATTGTCTTAGAAGTACTTGCTCGAGCACTGAGGCAAGAAAAATATATAAAAGGCATTCAAATTGGAAAAGAAGAAGTAAAAATTTCATTATTTGCAGATGACATGATCCTATACACAGAAAGCCCTGAGAAATCTACAACAAAGCTTGTAGAACTTATAAAGGAGTTCAGTAATGTTTCAGTCTGTATGATCAATGCTCAAATATCAGTAGCATTTCTGTACACCAATAATCAACAAATGAGTTCATATGGCTAAGGGACTTCAAAGAGATTTGGGAGGTCATCCCAGAGATAATGTTTACGCACACCTCACAAGGATATCATGGAACACTAAAGTGAATATCACCCCAAACAGAGGGGCTCCTGAGGGCTCTGGAGACACCCAGGTCCTATATAAGGGGGGATAGCTCTAGAGATTGATGCCTTATCAGTGGGCTCTACTTTGGAATCTGTGCTCCTGAGAATGAAAGAGTTGGACTCAAATAAGTCCTCCCTGCACATGGTCCATAAGTCCCTTCTATTCAAAGCTGTATGTGGTGCTGGAGTTTGTAGGTGTATTTCCAGAGACTGGAACCTTTGGCCTGCCCATGTGCCAGCTGTGCCTGGAATTTCAGTGGAGCTGCAACTCCTAATCTACAGCTCAATGGACTCACCCAAGTAACCTAGTGGGGAGATGATAATGGACAATGACCATCCCAGGGAATGGAGAGAGTCTTCAGCTGCAGGCAGCATAATCCCATCCATCTTATCCATGGGATATAAGTCCCCTTTCACTTGGAGGTGGAGTGGACATCACCATACCAGATTCCTCAGGATTGGGGGAAGAGCTATGGACTAGAGTGGACTTAATGGTATTCTGTTGTGGACATATTGTGATTCAAGCAATGGAAGAAATTACAACATTGATGTGGAGCCAGTGGCCACTGGACATTTTTGGGGCAGGGAGGGGGAAAGCAGTTGTAATACAGGGGCTTTTTTGGGACTTGGGAGTTATCCTGAGTGACATTACATCGACAGATATAGGCCATTTTACATCAGCATATAATATGCAGAACTGTGTGGGAGAGAGTGTGGTCTACAATGTGAACTATGGTCCATGCTTAGTGGCAAAGTCCCAGGATGTGTATATCCATTGCAGGTGATGTGCCACACTAATGAAAGATGTTTATGTAGGAGGTTGTGGGGGGTGTGGAAGGTGGGGAACATGTGAATCCCTATAATTTTTGTGTAACATTTATGTAATCTAAGCATCTTTTAAAATATTAAAAATAATAATAATAATAAATTTACAAGTATATATAATACAACTCCTAACATTAATTTTTAATGTTATTTACTCCAAATTCCAAAATTTACAAGAAATTCACTTTCTTGGCTTTAACAAAATTACAGTTTTGAGTAAAATTTTTGAAACATTTTTTTTTGTTTTCAAGTGAAAAAATTGCCACATTGTACCATTTCTCATGATCAAGTGAGGATCTTCAATTGCTAAGATTAGCTTGCTGAAATGTCCTTTGTTTCAGTGTGACTGATGTTGTTAAAAATATAGATGGACTGATTGGTAGAGGTGACACTTGCACAGCATGAGAATGTGCTAAATGACCCTGAATTGTACACTTTATATTGATTAGTTTTTATGTGAAATTTCCAAGATATGTCACCTCCAATTTAGAATAAGTTTGCACTTAGTAAAATTCATGCATGAACAGAAATCAGTTTTTGAAGTTTGAAACATAATTGTGCTTTTCAATACCTATTATTTCATTCTTCTTAAAAGTACTTAAGATATTTTTCTAGGACGTAAATGATCAGTTTATTTAAGGCTGTGTAAGAGGCTGTTTTATGTTAAATCAGAGAAATTCATTGAAAGTAAGTTTCTCCTGTGGAAAATTCAAAATCTGACTGCACTTAATTTAATTTTGTATATTTCCATGGAATGGTGAAATCAGTATATCTACAATTTCATCACTTTGAAGCAGGCTATTAAGATAGTGAATCAATTGATGGATCTGGAACCTGCCGATAAGGCCCTGTGTATATCAATATCCCCATGATGGCTGCTCAAATATCCTCACATGAGATTTCCTCCAGAAGTTAGGAGAAACCCTGGATATTCTCCAGGACATTATCATTGGGCCCTTCCAGGGAATTGATGGTGGGGTAATCAATCAAAACAGCAAACAGCTGGGTCTCCTCCCCTGCCATTAGCAAAGGGGGAGAATAATTAATGGTTCAAAATGCAAGTGTAAATGCTGAATAGCTCCTCTTGGCTTCTGCACCCTGCTTTCACTACATCCCCCCTTGCATAGAATAACATGCAAGTAAAACCTGGGCATTTATAATCTATAATGGGAAATTGTAGTCTATGAATCAGTCCTCTTTATCACTCCTCAGTCCCTTACTCTCTTCTGGGGACCCATGATGTGTTATTTTCTCCCATTTCTCTTCCCTCCCTACCTTAATAAATTATTGGCCTAACTAACCCAACATGCTCTTGAAATTCATTTCTGCAGCACAGTCAAGAACCTAGACAAAATCTGGTAACAATTTTGTATATGTCTATTTCTAATAATAATATTTCAAATGGTGATGAACTCTTCACAAATTCTTTACATTTCTCTTTTTCTACTTTCAAATCTGAAGATGTATTCATATATCTAGTTAAATTTTGCATCAATAAAATTTGCTGAAGTGGATAGGCCAAATTGCCATTCACCTATATATATTGTGTGGATTTTTTCTTGAGATTTATTAACTAATTTCTCTTGGATCCATATAGCACCTCACACAAATAAGTTGCCTAAATATTTGTAACCTATTTTCAACAAGAAAATTTTGATTTCAGCAGAGTATATTTCATTTGATACCATATATATATTATGTACCTGATATTATATATAAACCTTCAATAAATGTTAATTTGTATATGAAGTGCCCTGGTTACATTTGCTTCCCTCCCAGCTTGGCACATAAAGATAAATTTCAGTATTTTATAGCCCCTAGCATTTCTCCATTTTGCAAATCCCTGCTTTGATCAAATTATTACATCATTCCCCCATAGCCACTAATATCTCCAAAGAGGATCCTGGATGAGGAAGAGATAGACAGAAGATCCCCTAAAAGACACATGCACAGACTGACAAAAGACACACAAGGAGAGAAAATCTGAACTGAGGTCTGAGCCACCTCATGAAGCCATAGAGAGTGAACACAAGAAATCAGAGTAGCATGCTCCTGGCTTGGAGAGGGGAGATATATAATACATGTCCTTCCCCATGGCTTTCCACCTGGGGCAAAGGGTAAACATTCCCCAAAACACATAGGAAAGGAAAGGGTCCCTGTGAGAAACTGGACTATTAATATCTCACTGTTTTCACAAACATCCCAAATCTTTCGTGATATGATAAACATGGTGCTATTAATATAATGACACATTTCTTCCTTAGTAATATCCAGACTTTAAAATCCCCATTGCATTCACAACTTCAGTTGAACTACATGTAGGTAGCTTGGCTGTTGAATAGTCTAGTGTCATAGTAGTGACATGGGTAGTTTTAAGTGTAATTTATTTTAAAATAATATCAAACATATAAAAATTGCAAAGGACTCCTGATACCTTCAGTAGGATTCCCAGTTATAATTTTACCATATTTGTCCCCTAGAAAACCTTTCATAAAAATACTCCAATGTAAATTCAAATCAAAACTACAATGAGATACCATTTCTCACCTTATAGAATAGCCATCACACACACAAAAAAACACAGAAAACTAAAAGTGCTGGAGAAGATGTGGTGAAATAGGAAGACTCCTTCACTTTTGGTGGGAATATAGAGGTACAACATCTGTGAAAGACATTTTGGTGGTAAATCAAAAAGCTGAATATAGAACTGCCTTATGATCCAGCAATCCTGTTACTATGGAAAGCAAGGATGTGAACAGAAATTTGAATACTGATGTTCACAGCAACATTATTCACATTTCTAAAATATGGCAACAGCCCAAGAGTCCATCAACCAATGAATGGATAAACAAAATATGGTATATACATAAAATTGAATACTATTCAGTTGTAAGAAGAAATGAGATTAGGATTCATATGATAACATCGATAAACTTTGAGGCTGTTATATTGAAGGAAATAAGCCAGACAAAAAGGACAAATATTGTATGGTCTCACTAATAAGAACCTAAATATGATGAGTAAATTCACAGGAGTAAACTCTAGAGTAGGTGTTCTTAACATTTTTTGTTCCATGGACCCCTTTATGAGTCAGGTGAAAACCACAGACTCCTTACTAAGTCCACACTGTACTGTGTATTATTTAACAAATATATCACACCTGCACCAACATATTCTCATAAGAAAAATGTTTTTTTGAATTTTAATTCAAGGTAACAGACCCTTGTTAAGAACTCCAACTCTAGAGTACAGGTTACTAGGAAATAGAATGTTTTGACAATGGGAGTTGTTGCTCAATGTATGTTGAATTTTTCATAAGGTTAATTGTAAAAGTGTGGAAATTAACAGAGTTGATGGAAACACATTTTAATGAGTATAGCTCACACTTTATAAATGAGATTGTGGCTGAAAGGTGTAGACATGTCTGTCATTTATGATATGTAAATGTCAATTGAAAGGAAACTAGAGAATAATCTAGGGTGTGCATAACTATGATTTCAGTGGTGGATAAAGATCATGGTTATTAGCATAAATATAAGAATGTTCTTTTACTAAGTGTTAAAATATGGTGGTACTTGGGAAAATTACAACTTATGTAACTTATCTATGTTAGTTAACAGTAATATTGTAATATTTTGCAACAATGACAAAGAAAATATATCAATTCTAAGAGACAATCATAGGTTAGTAAAAGAGGGATGTGGAGTTTTCCTTTTGGTGTAAAAAAAATTCTAAAATGGATGGAGTAATGAAAGCACAACTCTGTGATGAGAATGAAGCTACTAAGTTTACACTTTGAATGGATTGTATATCAGATGATTGTATATGCGAGGATCTATATCAAAACTCTCAATTCAGTTTTATTGGTCAGTAGGTCTATCCTTGTGCCAATACCATGCAGTTTTGATCACTGTAGATTTGTAGTATGTTTTAAAGTCAGGTAATGTGATACCTCCAACTTCATTTTTCTTTTTCAATATGTCTTTGACAATTCGGGGCCTCTTACCTTTACAAATATATTTTGTGGTTAGTTTTTCCAGTTCCTTAAAAAACACAGTGTTGGTTTTTATTGGGATTGCATTATATCTGTAGATTAGTTTGGGTAGGATAGACATCTTGATGATGTTTAGTCTTCCTATCCATGAACAGGGAATATTTTTCTATTTATTTAAGTCTTCTTTGATTTCCTTTAACAGTGTTGTGTTGTTTTCTGTATATAAGTCCTTTCCATCTTTAGTTAAATTTATTCCTAGGTATTTGATTCTTTTAGTTACTATTGTAAATGATTTTTTTTTTATTTCCTCCTCGGATTGCTCATTATTGGTGTACAGAAATGCTACTGATTTTTTATTTTTTTATTTTTTTTATTTTTATTTTTTTTTTGGATTTTTTTTTTATTTGTCAAA
>JAQZBX010084039.1:0-13308 GCA_029593785.1 Cabassous unicinctus | reverse complement strand
TGCTTATCTCCCCCTTGCTGTGAGGTCTTGCCGCATCAGCCCACGGCGCTGCGCGAGCCGGCCTGCCCTCACAAGGAGGCCCCGGGAAGCGAACCCGGGCCTCCCATATGGTAAACGGGAGCTCTATCGACTGAGCCACTCCCGCTTCCCCTTCCATTTTCTTTTAACGTCTTCTCTCTTCATCTCTCCTTATTATCTCTTCCCCCCAAAACCCAGCACACACTGTATGTTATATTCTCAAAGATTCAGTAGTTTTCATGTACACAACCTCCCGTCGTTTGAAAAGAAACTCGAATTTTTACAAAGCAGCTGACAAAGGAAATTGTCAGAGCCTGTTTTCGCATTTATTTTTGGAATATCTAGAACATACAGAAAACCACTGTTTCCAGAATGAATCAGCAGGATATGTGTCATTTGGGTTTTCATCCCCTAAGTGCATTCATTGTTTTATTGAGGTGGGGAATGATGTTTCGGATTTAAAGAAAAAAAAAAAAAAGCGCTGCTGCAGGAAACGACCAAAGCTGGCCTGCAGAGGTTCTGATTTTGTCCAGAACACCTGGACCAAGTTCTGTTTGGATGAGCAGCCCTGTTTAATGGGCTCCATTAGAAAACACGGCTAAGTGCAGCTCGGGACGGCAGATTCTGTTTTGTGCGGAGAATTAAATCATCCTCGTTTGGGTGCGCGGCTGGCACAGGCCGCTCTGCCCTTGGCAGCGAGACCCAGCAAATCTCATTATAGGCTCCGCTGTAAATGAGGCAACCAGATAGAGATGCCCCCTGCCTTGGCAATTATTCATTAAAAATATAGTCGATGTCGTGAAGCCAGGGTCTAATTGCCCAACCCAATTTTAGTTTTGTCCCCAGGGAGAGATATTCTATTTTCACTGTATGATTATGATTATGATTTTTTTTTTCCTAGACTAAATGAAACAGATGCTTCTCTACAAAGGTTTTCAGTTAACAGACTTGGAGAATCCACACTGCAATGGCAAACGGCTGAGCTTGCAGCTGGGGACGGGAAAAACAGAGGTAGCCAGGATTACACAACTGTCCTGAGCGTCAAAATTTTACCAGGAGCCTTCGAGAGGGGAAGAAAATGGGAGCCTGGAAGGCAATATGGCACAGGGTCCCATCTGTCCTCCCTTCCCGCGTCCCACGTACCCCGCTTCCCAGGCCTGGGCGGGGCCATTCCCCTCTCATGTGTCTCTGGGGATTCCTGCCATCTGACCCTCCTCGGGCCGCCTCGTGGCCATTCTTGTCTTCATCCCCAGCTAACTCTGCGAGCCACATTCCCCTCACCACCTGTTCCAAGTCTTTTCCACTCGCCTTAAGCCCCGGACCAGCCGGCTGCCCTCTCTGAAGATGACCTTCCCTTCCTCACCGAGGTTACTACGTGGAGTTCGTTCACCACCAGCTCTGAATTTTGCAGGATCTTCAGCCATTCTGACCTTTTCCTGTCTCAGGCAAAAAGGGTCCATCCTCCTCCAGGCTGGCTACCCTCTTGGGTCCTTCACGTATAGAAGGTCTCAGAAGAGCCTATGACTCCATGGACAGATTCCATCAGTGTTTTCGTCAGTCTCCCTGCCTCATCTACAAACGTGTTCAAGTCTCTTCTGTAAAAAAGAGAACTTTCCCTTGACCCAGTGATCCCCTCAAGAAACTCCACTCAATCTCTCATTCTTCTTGTCACCAAACTTTTCATGGATGGTTGACACCAGGAGCTCTACTCGCCACTCACTCATTCTTTTTATTTATTTATTTATCTCCCTCCCCCCTACCCCAGGTCCATTCACTGTGTGCTCTCTGTGTCCATTCACTGTGTGCTCTCTGTGTCTGCTCGTCTTCTCTTTAGGAGGCACCAGGAATCAAACCTGGGACCTCCCATGTGGGAGACAGGTGCTCAATCAGTTGAGCCACCTCAACACTGCTTTGTTGTGTCTCTCCTTGTGTTTCCTCTTTGTGTCTCCTTGTTGCATCATATTGTTGCATCAGCTCGCCGCACCTGCCCGTTGCGCCAGCTCGCTGTCTTGCTCATCTTCTCCAGGAGGCCCTGGGAACCGAACCCCGGACCTCCCATGTGGTAGGCAGGAGCTCAGCCGCTTGAGCCACATCCACTTCCCCATTCACTCATTCTCAACCTCTTGCTGTGTGGCCTTTGTCCCCAGCAGCTCTGAAAAGTCACCACTGGCCTCCTACTGGACAGGGCCGATGGCATTTTCTCCTCCGTCATCTTCCTTTGCCTCTCGGACCATCCAAGTTACTTCATTTGACATGGACAGTCCTTGGAGTTCTTGTTATGAGTCAGGCATTGTGCTGGCTACAAGTGTCAATTAGAGACGTGATACCTGCCCTTCATAAGTACAAAATGAATTTATGCTACACACAAACACACACATACACAACTACAGAGAGACATACACCACAGCCTGCACGCACACCTATCCCACACCTCAACGCTGAAACTAGCTTTCCCAGGAGCTTTCTTATTATTGTTAATGACACCACTCCTGTCTTGTAAACTGCAGCTCCTCCACGTTGCTACTCTATCTCAAACCATTATTACTAGCTCTTGACTAATGTATTCCAATCCTCAACTCCCTGCTGCTATATTTCTTTCCTCCAAGCTACCCTTCTAACCCCACCCCCCAATAGCAAGCACCAAACAAATGTCAGCCCTGACTCTTCTCTCCTCTTTCAAGGCCAGGTCAAAGCCACCTCTCTATAAAAGGTTTCTTGAAGCTCTTAACTGTGCATCACCTCTGCTGAACTTCAGTTGACCATGGCTAATGTCCAGAATATTTAGTGGCCAGTTTGGCATGGGCACCAACATATCTGAATGGACACGCAGCTGCCAGCCCCCCTGGGAGGACTGGAGGGGTTGGAGAGAACACTCAGGGGCTCAGAGCAGCAGGTTTTTGTACACCAATGTAGAAGTAGCTGGTTTCCTGCACTAGACCGTGGACTTCTCAAGGGCAGAAACCTTCAGCCTCTAACACATAACCTGGCACATAGCAGGGCTTCAGCAAATATTTTTAAATGTTAATTGCATGACAGATATCATTATCTGCTATATATTATGGCTTCTAGAGTTGTTATATGCAACCATACACTCTCTGTCCAGCGATAGGCTCTTAAGAGTAGAGACAGTGACATTTTCTTCCATATATTTCCCCAGTGTCTTTTTTATTTTTTTCATTTTATCTTCAAAGAAGCTTTAGGTTACAGAAAACTCATGTAGAGCCCTGAATCTCAGCAGAGTTGCAGCACCTACTCTCCAGGTCATTGGACTCACTCAGGACAACTAACAAGTTGATGATGGACAACCACCATACCAAGGAACAGAGAGAGTCTGCAACTGCAAGCAAGCAAGATAGTTCCATCCATCTGCCCTATGGGATCGCAGCCCCCTCTCAATTAGATGCCAGAATCCTCAAGACTGGGAAATGAACAACGGACTAAAGTAGACTTAGTATTATTCTGCTATAGACTTATTGCTATTCTAGCAATGGAAGAACTTTTATAAATGAGATAAAGGCAGTGACCCCCAGAGGCTCTGAGGGGAGGGAGAGGGAAGAATAGGTATAATATGGGTGTATTTTCAGGACATTGGAATTGTCCAGCATGATGTTACAATGACAGATACAGGCCATTATATATTTTGTCATAACGTACAAAATTGCACAGGACAGTGTGTAAACTAACGTAAACTATAATCCATGGTTAGTAGCAATGCTTCAATGTGGGTTCATCAATTGTAACAAATGTACCACACGTAGGAAGGATGTTGTTAATGTAGGAAAGTTGGGGGAGGGAGTAGGGCATATGACAATCCCTACATTTTTTATGTAACATTTATATAATCTAAAGTTTCTGTAAAATAAATAAAATTAAAAAAAAGAGTAGAGACCGTTCCTCGGCTAAGGACAGTATGATCTAGAACTGTTCAGCGCATGAACAGATGAACAAATGAAGAGGAAGGGTGTGAGTACATGCAACTGAGAGTCATGGACCCACTGGATTCAAAGGAAGCCAAGAGCAAGGATGGTGAAGGGGAAATTTTGGAAGAGAGAGAAATAGTATTGCTCAGAGGTGCCACAGTAGGTAAAGACAAGCATAAAGAAATAGCCATGGAAGATTCTTGCCGAAGCCTTAGCAGCCATGACTTCTGAATGTGGGGGGTGTGGGGGTGTGGGAAGGGAAGGTTGGGTAGAAAACCATCACGTTTTACTTCTTTTACCTTTTTATTGTTTGATTTTGTCACAAGCTCGTAAGGCCCTTGGAATTAAAACACGGACTGGATGAAGCAAAAGAGAGGAAGAAAAGGAATCTGCTTCTGCCCAATTCCCACCTGTCTGGGGGCCTCTGGCTCTTTGGAAAATATGATCTTCCTGAAAAAACTCCAGAGACCTAGAAGAATGTGATCTCAAGGGAAAACAGAAGAGGAGAGGGTGAAATTAGAGCAAGCGGGGCTGCCAGCGGAGAAGAGGCAGAGATTAGCATTGCGAGCTGGGTCTTGGGAATTCTACACCTCAAGCAACTGAGTCACCTGGAATACTGTGGCTCTGAAAAGGATTTCTGGAAGCTTCCCCAGCCCTTCTAGCTCTGCCTCCACTGTGCAGTGATGACCAAGACATACCCTGAAAGCCGTGGGTATGACGGGGGCAAAGCAAAAAGGTCCCCCTCCCACCGCTCCGTATCAGGGATGCTAGGCAGGAAATGGCTGTCCTCACTTCCTGAAAGCCAAAAGTGTAAGGGGAAGGGAAGGGAGTGAAGGGGAGAACCTGGTCATATAAGTGGCCTCACTCACGCCACCTCGACTCTTGGTAGTATCCCAAAAGCTGGCTACAATTTGGAAATGCAATTATTTCTTAACATTAATGCTCTCCAAATTAGTTTAGAAAATATTGAGATATTAACATCTCTAAGTCATGGGTAGTGAGTGCCATTCGGACCTTCGTTCCACATACACTTTTTCTTCCCCAATATTTATGCTCTCTTACCTTATTCATTTGTCCAACAATCCTATAATTGGCTTCCTCTCTGTGCCAGATGCTCAGCTAAGTGCTGGGATACCTAGAGGAAGAAGGCAACGGGAGCGGGTATAGCTCAGTGGTTGAGCACCTGCTTCCCATATACCAGGTCCCAGATTCAATCCCCGGTACCTCCAAAAATAAAATAAATAAATAAATAGAATTCAACCTATTAAAACACACACACACAATACAAGAAGGCAAATGTTCTTTGAGCTTGCTGTACGAATAAGTGAATACAATGTTCAATGTGTAAAAGGCCACCTAATGCTTCTGAAAAAGTGCCGGGGGAAACAAGGGGAGAAGGAAGGTCTATGCCAATCGGTTCAGGGGGGACACCTGAGCTGGCCTTGAAGGATGAGAAGTGTGCTGAGTGGAGGAGCCAGGAGGGCCTGGGGTTTCGACCCCAGAAATTCCCTTCCGCTTGCCCAGGCCACTTGAGCTGAACCCCCTCCCCATAAGGCCACATGGCCGTGACGTAGCCCCTCCACGTCCCATGTCCACGGCTCCCATGTCCATCGGCCACAATGTCATGTGATTCTCTTTGGTTGATTTCCATAGGAATAAGCCTCGCTATCTAAACACACGGTGGAAAAAGGGGGAAACTGGAGAACTGAGCAGAGGCGTGGAGGGGAAACGGCCACACGTTTCAAAAAGCTGGCCTGGGGAGGTGCAAGGCGCAGAGAGCCGCGTGGTGAGGAGAGGTGTTGAGAAAACAGTCTCTAATCAGCTCCGGAACCTTTGACAGGTTACGTAAGCTGGCCGAGCCTCAGTTTCCTCAGCTGCAAAGGGGCTGCAAAATAATGGGGCCTGAGATAATGCAGGCAACCATTGCAATGCCTACGAAAGCCACTCAATAAATGCTGGGCCTTTCTTTTCCCAGGAAGGTCCCGGCCTGATGTCACGGGAGTGCTAATTCGCGATTTTTCTCAGCAAACCCGATATCCTCCCTGCCAGGTTATTCCTCTGAGAACAGCAACAGGGGTCGTGCTTTCACACAGGTACAGAAAGGGGACTCGAGAGGCCCAGGGATAAGTCATTGTCTCTAAGAAGCTCCCCACAAGCAAAGAGAAGCCTGCACCCAATCGGCTACAAACTGCTTTTATCTGCTTGTGCCCAGAGTAAGTCCAAGCCCAGTGCATTTTGGAAAATAACAAATATTTTAGGCCCTTCTTGTAAATGAATGGGCAGGACCTGTCTGAATTCGATGCAGGCGATTGGATGGCCCCTCGCATATTTTTCTCTCTGCTTAGCATGGTCGTGCTGCAGTAATAACCACGATCCATGATCCATGTGATAATTCCATCGTGTTGGCAATTGAGTAATGACTGCATTTGTGTCGAAAAGAAACATATTTTGCAAATGACTCTCAAAATATGCGTATGTGATAGTTGGGGTCGTTGTTTTTGACAAGCTCCCTTTTGACAACAAACACGACAGTGGTATTTTCCTCTCTCCTCTCCTAAATATTCTAATAGATCTGCCGGGACTCTGAGGAATTGCCGCAATTTCCTTCATTATGGTGAGAATGTGTAATTAGTAAATTGAATAGATTTTAACACTATTTTGGGAAACTGTTGACATGGCAATTGCAATGTTGCTGTAGCTGGGTCCCCTAGCCTTTGTGTTTGTGTGTGTGTGTGTGTGTGTGTGTGTGTGTGTTAATTATATACCTCAACAGCTGCTTGCTGAGTGCAAGACAAGCCAGTTTTTCTTTACTTCCTTTTCCTCCCGGGAGACACAGGCTTACCCCTCTCACAAAGAAGCGGCTTTTCCCAATTCGACGGAAGTTTATCTAGCGGGCGTTCGAAACTTCCCAAGGCCAGGCGCTGCCTCCCTCGCCCCCAACTCCCAGCCAGGCCCATCCAAAGCCCTGCCAGGTTGTGGCTGTGCTTCTGGAACTCTCTGAAATGCTAGCTGGGCCACTCTGACCTCTCCCACTGAGGGAATCCCCGTAACTTTTCGGGGGGAGGACACTGAGCCATGCTGTCTACAGGACACTTGCCCCCACCCCGTCTGTGGATCTGTGGGTCTGTGGAAGAGACAGGGCAGAGAGGGAGAGTGGGCTCGGCGTGCCCACCAGGGCTGCTCTGTCCTGCCATCCAACGGCCCGTCACCACCCATGGCCACCGCTGCTTGTCACAGAGCAAAGGCTGAAGGAGCCCAAGTCTCAGGTCCTCCTGCCGGAGAGCCGTCTGCTTCTGCCGTTTCCAAGAATCCCTCATGGAGCCACTTTTAGGACCAGCGGCAGCTCCTCCACCTTTTATTTGTAAGTGATAATCTAAACAAGGCTCTGGAAAGCAGAGTGACTTTCTTGGGTGGAGCCAGTGCTGGGCTGAATTCAGGTTTCTCTCCTCTTTAAAGGGCCATCGGCTGCAGCTACCTCACCTGGTCCCATGTCAGGCATCCGCCCAACCTCATGCTGCCTAAAGTAGAGACCTGTGGATTTTTCCTTAGTGAGTTACCTGATCAGAAATCTGCCACTGACATTTTTTCCAATAAGACTGAGGTTTGGAATAGGAATATGATGTGTGGGTCAAACATGGAGTCGAATGTGTAATTCAGACCTCCTCCCCCCTTTTTGACCCCATTCTGGATTCGGCTTAGGAGAATTAAACTGATACCGTTCAAGTCTACATCAGAGGATCTCAAACTTGACTGTGCGTCAGAATCACTCGGAGGGCTTGTTAAAACCCACTTCTCGGGAAGCGGATGTGGCTCAAGCGATTGAGCTCCCGTCTACCGTATGGGAGGTCCAGGGTTCGATTCCTGGGACCTCCTGGTGAAAGGCAAGCTGGCCCGCATGGCGTGCTGACCCACGCAGAGAGCTGGCCCATGCGGAGAGCTGGCGCAGCAAGAAGACGCAACAAAAAGAGACACGGAGAAGAGACAATAAGAGACACAGCAGACCAGGGAGCTGAGGTGGCACAAGAGATTGAGCGCCTCTCTCCTACTCTGGAAGATCCCAGGATCAGTTCCTGGTGCCGCCTAAAGAGAAGACAAGCAGACACAGAAGAACACACAGAGAGCAGACAGACAGCGAAAAAAACAACAAGGGGGTGGGGAGAAATAAATAAATAAATCTTAAAAAAAAAAAGAAAAAATCATGTCTCGACTTCACCCCAGAATTTATGATCTAGGAGGGGTCTGAGAATTTGCATTTCTAACAAATTCTGGGGTGCTGCTGCCGTGCTCCTGGGCCGTATGAAAACCAATGAACTATATTATTAATTACATCCAGTTTCAATTACCAGGACGCATGGAGGCCTGGAGGGCAAGTTAAAAATTAGAGGGGTGAAAAGGTGATTAGGTCACCCAGGTGGACTGGGCAGACCCCCGCTTTGCAAACTTTAATGTGCCTATGAATTACCTGGGGATCTTGGGAAAAATGCAAATACTGACTCAGCAGGTCTGGGGTAGAGCCTGAGAATCTGCATTTCTGACGAGTTCCCTGCTGGAACTGCTGGGACAGGGATCACCCTTTTAGATGACGAGGCTAAAAAAAATTTCATGCCGGCCGCTTTCCTTCCCGGTGTCTGTCCAGCGGGCAATAGTGGCTTTGTGATTCCCACTCTCTGACTCAGGGCCCTTCCTGATGGGGCATCCCCGGAGGGGGTGCCAAGCCCAAGAGCTGGTGCCTTCCCTTAGTTAGCCCTGGGGAGCCTGGAGAAAAAGGGGGAAATTACAGGAGGCTGCCTCTGCCTTCCTAGTCTCTGCAAGCTCCTTAAAATCTCTGGCCCTCACTTTTCTCACCTGTTAAATGAGGAACTGAGGTCAATGATCGCCCAGGCAATTTCCAAACCATCGCACAAAACATACAGGTAGATTATGGAGAAACAGATGGGTAGATTATAGAGATGCACCCCTTTTTTAGAGGAGGACGTGAAAACAGTTTTCTGAGAGGTTCCTCCAACGCCCCTGGGCACGGAAACTTTAAACACTACTCAGATTCATATCACACACACACACACACACACACACACACACACACACACACCATTCTCCCCCTAAAACCAACGGTGTAAAATCTCCGGCAGGGAGAGGGTGCCCAGGGCTCTGCATGGGGCACGGGAGCTGCAGCCTTTTCTTTCTTTCTTTCTTTTTAAATAACAAATCAATTTTATTGATACATATTAATAAAGCATACAATTCATCCAAAGTATACAATCACTGGTATTTGCTATAATCACATAGTTGTGCATTCATCACTTCAATCATTATTAGAGCATTGTCATTATTTCAATGATAATAACAAACAAAAAACAAGCAAGAAAATTCTTCACCTCTCAGTCTCTCTGTTTCCCCTGCTGTACATAGCTGCTATTTCTGGCTACTCGTGCACACTTATTTATTTATCAAGCAGTTTTACTGAGATATATTCACATCCCCTACGACCTGCCTAAAGGGTATAGTCAATGCTGTAAGTAAATCACAATGCTGTGCATTACTAGAGAGCCTTAACACTGGAAAAACATCGTTCATATTTACAAAGTGTGTGAGAAACACAAATATAAGTTGGGGGCTCTCGGCAAAAAAAGAAGGCAGGGCAGTGGCGTTTTCTTTGTGGAGCCTTTTCTCCCAGAGCTTTTGTCCAGAGGCCACACTTTTCCTTCCCACAGTCGGATCAGGGGCTCAGGTCAAGCTTTCCTCCCCTCGGAAGGCTTTCTGATATCACCTCGCCTTTCCCTTCCAGCTGACACCACTGTCCTGGTGGCCAACACAAGCCCAAATGACGGCACTCCTGCCTCTCACCAGACAGATGGCAACATGTTATTAAAAAAAAAAAAAAAGCAGCATGCCCAATTTGCTGGCTGTTATTTTAGGACACTGCATGCTGAAGTCCTCTCCAGTGTCCTCCAAGTCAGGCTTATTTTAGGGACACTCCCGGTCCCGGGTCCTCCCGCAGATGCTTTCCCTTCACCGTCTTCTGGAAAACAGGAATGTTCACTGTAGATGGACCCTAATTTAGATTCCAAGAACCCTAGGCCATCATCGCATCGAACATGCAGAGCTGAAGGGATTTTTGGGGGGAGCCCACCCAACCGCCTCGTTGGCAGACGGTGGCGTTGAAAACGGATAAAGAAGGTGACTTGGCCTAGTGACAGCTATTGGGTGGCAGAGCCGGACCCCCACGTCCACCCCGCTTAGTTCTGCTGTCCAGAGCCCGTCCCACAGCCCCATGTCTCATGGTCACACCTCGTGCACTGGGAGGTGTACACGGATGCGTGTCCGTGGTCTATACCGACGCAGCCAGTATAGAGAGCCAGTAACTCGGAGGTGCGAGTGAGGGGCCCGCACCTGAGTTCTGGGGTGTCTGGGGCTACGAGAAACCCTACTGGGGTTTCTAAGTCCGACTAAAATGATTGAGAGCTGCGTGTGGTCAACTACTGACACTCACCACACACGGGGAAAAGTGTTTCATTTTTCACTTGGCGTCAAGCTGCCTCCTCTGTGCAAGGCAGAAGAGGAATTGCCTCACACTTAGACATCCCCCCACTTTTAAGGGTGGAAATAACCCGGAGATCAGGAGGACGGCCTGGCCTGCCTCCTTGAGTAAACATCTGCATGCAGCTTGCTCCCCTTTCTGGGAGAGGTGTTAGGATAACACTGCTTGGGGCCAGGGCTGCCCCAGGGCCACCCCCTCCTTGCTGGCTCTGGGGTCCCCTCGAGGGCTTTGAAGTGGTCCTGCTCACACCTCTCTCCCTCCACATGGAAATCAGATCACCTAAGCTGAGAAAAGAAAAGAAGTGGGGAGAGAGGGGAGGGACCACAGAATAGGAAATCACGCCTTTCGGTAATTATTCACTGACTGTGTGGGGGTCTGCCTCAAAGGAGAAGGAGGCCCCCTGTAAAAGGAGGTGTTTGTTGTTTTAGGTATCACAGGCCTGCCTAGAGTCAAAGGGGGCGGGGGTGGGGGGGTGCTGGCACCCTGGGGCTGGGTCAGCTTCTGCAACCAATATGTGTGAGAGGCCAGGCGACCAAGCTGGAGGTGCTGGCACTGGAGGAGACTTTGGGTCCGTGGTCCTCAGAGGCCCAGGGGCTGGGAGGTGGGTTTGGGTGTGTCACATCACAGCCACAGTCCCTTTGCATCTCAGCGAGCTTTTCGGTCACTTGGCGCTATTGCTTGCTAGAATCTCCCGAGAGCCCACTTGCCGCTAATTGTGCATTGGTAAGGAAGTGAGTTTAAGGGTCTCTAATCCCCAAGACAGGGTCTGCAAGACCCTAAATGCTTGAGAGTTGTGGATCCAGTTCTTTATCCTTCTTTCCCAGAGCTGGGTTTAGAAGCCATCCATTTATTTATTCAGTAACGTGCCAGACAAGACGCTACCGGGTGACGCTACCAAAAAGGTGCACAGTTAAAATAACAGAGCCCGTATTCCACCCTGGAGAACTTGATAGGGTTGAGGTAGCATGGCCAAGGGGTAGGGGGTTCAGTCACTGGAACCAGTTGAGAAGAAGTTGGACACGCTCCCCTACACCCCATCCTGCTCTTCCCCCAGTCGAATGTCAGCTTTTTTCCCAACCTGGACCTGGAGGCATGTGGGCAGTGCTTCTCAACGTATGTGAAGGGGACAGAGTGCATAGAACAAAAATAATTTTGGAAACTTTTTCCCATCACACACGCCTGCCTTGCCCCCAAGAGGAGATCAGAATAGAACCCTCTGGAAGGTTCTGGGACACGTGCTTCCAAGTGCAACCACCCCCATCCTGGTTAAGAACCATCGAGGTCCTGGAGCAGCAGTCTGAAAACTTGAATCCAAGCACCTACTTGCCTCCAAGAAATCCAGCCTGACAGATCTTGGGAATGGAGAGAAAGAGTGTCAAGCATCTATTGGGGTTCAGACATGCTACTTAATGCCCATTTTGCAGGTCAGAACATTGAGGCTCTAAGATCACCAAGACCAAGTTCTGGATTCAGATCGAGTGGTATTCCAACAATTTTCCTCCTATCATGCCAGACCACCTCCTTCGTGCTTCAGCTTCCTCATCTACAAATGGGAAAAAAATGGTGCTCTCCCACAGACCTGCAAAGAATGAATTAAGGCATGATGTGAAAGAACGTAGTAAATGTTAAGGCACTATATACCTGTAAAAATGGCGTTATTCATTTTTAGCATTGTTGTTGAGAGTAATAAAGTTGCCAGAAGCTACTTCAGAGGGAAGCCACTCAGCAGGGTCTACAGCCATCATTTAGCAGCAGACTCACAGAAGAGCTCAGTGTCCCCAATACAAGAGATGACATTTCCTAGTCATGGTTTTGACAGCCCCTTAATAAGTTGAAAACAATGGAAGTGGGAGTTGGAAAGAAACAAAGATAATGAAGTTCCAGAAGTTCCCACTGGGGACAAGACACAGAGTCGAGACATCCATGACTCAGAGCACAGAAGTGGGGCAAAGGCCAGGGTTTTAATTTTGGTCCCAAAGTTTATGATTTGTGTGAGTTCTGGGAAGGATCTTCCTCACTGGGCCTCGGTTTCCTCCTCTAAACGCTGGAACGATAGCACCTTCCTCATAGGCTCACAGTGAGGACCAGATGAGCTGGTGGAGAAGCGCACAGAGCACTCAATAAATTGAACCTATGGTTAGGGGTCCAATTTTCCTTCCAATCACTAGCCTGGACTTTTGCTGCTGGTGTTTAGAATTCCTGGCTTGTAGGGGAAGCTCTGAAGGGTATAAGACTTATACTATAAGTGAAAGGGATGGCGATGGATGGCTTCAGCTTTAACATGTCAAATTCCTTCCAGGGATTGAAGACTCAGAATCAAGAGGAGACTTCTTTTGGGTTAGATTTAGATTTAACACGTTGTTTCATTCCTGTCCCTTGGATACACCAAATCTGCCCGTTCAGGAATCAGGCTGTTAACTGAGTCGAGGCCCAGTTGGGTGTTATGTGGGAAGAGCCAGTGGAAGAGCCCAAAGGGGAAAGCCAGGTGGCTTTCATGAACCAGAACAGGACTCAGAGGAGGGAGGCTCTTGGAAGCCCAATTCCACGAGCCTTTCTGGAGACGCCATTTTAAATGTCTTCCTCGCCAACCCAGGCCTCCTGGGTCTGTAGTTGTCCTGGACTTCTGGAGAGGAAAGGGGCCAGAGGCCACCTACATAAGATAATTGCATCTTCACCCACTCTTAAAGGAAAGCAATGTGATCCCCACTTTAAAGAGGAAGCTCAAAGTGGTTCATTTGTCGAGCTGGCAGAAGGAATCAGCAATCCAGGTGAGATTTAATGCCACGTTCATCTACCTCCCAAGCTGTGCTCTCTCCCCTAGAGGACACTGCC
>JAQZBX010084038.1:0-13308 GCA_029593785.1 Cabassous unicinctus | reverse complement strand
TGTGTGTCCTTGCGTGTGTATTTCCTCTTTTTCTAAGGACACCAGTTCTATTGGATTAGGTCCCACCCTATTCCAGTTTGGCCTCATCTTAAGTAATAACATCTTCAAAGATCCTATTTACAAATAGGATCATTCACAATACCAGGGGTCTGAATTTGAACATATCTTCTTAAGGGACATAATTCAAGCTGTAACAGAGACCCTTGACCTATATAACATCACAGCCTCCCCACTGGTCTCTCTCCCTGTGCTCTCTGCTTAGCCTCTACTCTGCTTGCTTCTAGAATGATCTTCCTAAAACCTGAGCACATCATTCCCTTGCTCAAAATGATGTTGACTGTGGCCCCCCAGTTAACTCTATGTTAAAATCCAAATGGCTTCACATGGCACAACAGAGTAGGTAGCAGAATAGGCCAAGCTTGTTTGGGTTTGTTTTGGTTCTGTTCTGTTTTGTCTACAGCCCCCAATCGAGTAAGCACAAGTGTGCACACATCTTCCTTCCAGGCATTCCTTGCCTTCCTGCCAGAGGAAACCTGAAGATGCTCAGGGCCACAGGGAAGCCCATCTGGAGACCAATGAGGTTGCACTCTCCAACCACACAGTCTCCTGGTATACCTTCATCAAGGCGTCATCCCACAGCATACGCCACCATCTCATTCTCACCCAACGAGAAAGTCCCAACCCCAGGATCTTTTCTTCTCTTACTTGGTTTTTTCTAAAGTGAAAGTATTTCCTTTCCCAAGAGGGCATTAAAGGTATGGAGGGAGGGAGAAATAAAAATGTCTGTTCATTATACCTTTAGTAAAACATAGGTCATTCTAAGCAAAAGCCATTTGTTTCTCAGTATTGCTTGGTAGGGTGATGTGAGAATTGGAAGCATTAATGAGTTGGCCTTCAAGTCCTAGCCAGCCTTCTATAAGTTCTGCTGTGTCTTTATTTTGAAGTCAGTAGGCACCAGTAATCCTGTGTTGGGTATCCTGTCACAATCTGACTCTGCTGAGGGTAGGAGAAACTAAAACACACTGACAATTGTAGAGGACAGACAACAACCCAGGGCTGTCCACCCTGCGAGAGGAAATCTATCTAAAGAATTTATCTGGGTGACCACTGAAACAATGAAGAGTGGGGCATGGAGGGCGCGAGTCTGTAAAATAAGCAAATAACGAGTTGGGAAACCAGATTCTCCTGAAGATAGACTTGCTAAGCCATCCTCCCCAAGAGAAGGTGGCTGCACCCTCAAGTTCTCACACCCCAGACCCAACCCACCTAAGAATCCACCTCCACCATTTTGGCCTCTCTACTTAGAGTACAAAAAAAAAAAATTTTTTTTTCAGGAAATCTTTTAATTCCTAAGGTTTAGAATTTTTATTTCAAATAAAATTTGTGAATAGATTTTCCTTAAAAAATAAATTGATCTGATGAAATATCTTGGAAACCTAGGTCTATTGCAGGATTTATTTAAGTACTTATTAGTGTAGTCCTTAGATATGAAAACATAGCCCCTCCAAATATATATTAAAATATATGTATTTGTATATATGTATGTGTGTATAAAACTTAATTCACCCACAACTTCCCTAATAAAAAAAAAACAAAACTTAATTCACTCGCTACATTAGCAATGTCTTTGGTACCCGTCTTACCTTTCAATATTGCATGGTTGGCTGCCTTTATGTCCACATTTAGCATCTCAAAATGGGCACTTCTTTTTTGAGCAGAGTTACTGCATGACTCAGCCACTTAGTTAATCTGACTAATTAGCATTCTGCCTCCCATTAAAAGCATTAAAAACAACAACTGGGCCTCTAAATACTTCTCTCAGATTTCCAAACAGACCTTTTCAGCATCAAGGACATTTGTTGCTCCCTGACCTTGGTGAACTTTTGGCCTATTTCATACCCCAGAAGCAGCCCTCCTACTACCCACAGTAGAGAAGGCATCATTTTAAACATCCTTCTCAGTGGTCAGGCTAATCTTTCTGTACCACCTTTTTAGAAATACAATACCAAATTAAAATTCTGTATCAGGAGAAAAACATTAACCAAATTGCAACCAGTCTTATGAGCCTCATTTAACTCAGGTGCATAAAGTTGAGAAGGTAAATTTACATAAAGCTTGTTATGAGTTTGGATGGTTTTTTTGGTTTTGTTTTGTTTTGTTTTGGAGGGGGATCTATATATTCAGAACTTTGAAAGGAGTATATCTAAAATTCAGACAGAAAATTACAAAATTAGAATTCAGCATTTGCTGTAGGGAGAGAAAGAAAGAGAAAGCTAGCTAACTATCGAGAACGCATAGCAATGTGTGATTGCGTGCCACGCAAACTATCAGGTTTTCCTTTCCTCACAGGGTGAAACCTAGACAGGAACTTCATTGAAAAAAGCAGATTGCGATTATCCATGAATCAAAACAATGTTTTTTAGTGTTCTTAATTCCTCATGTATTTTATGTACACTTGTGCTGTAAAATTTTTGAGGAAAAAATGAGTCACTGCATTATCTCAGGAAAAAAAGGTTGACATTCATGCATTCATTCAGTAAATATGTTTGTGCTTCTTGCCCTGCTTTGTATGCTGATGATATGAAGAAGAAAGACATGATCTCTGATATTGGAAAACTCACTGTCAAGGAGGGAAAAAAACACAAAGATGAGGGATGGGATGGAAGTAGGCAGGCATGACCAGAGCAGAGAAAGGCCTCTGTGGAGAAGGGGATTGGTCACAGAATGTTTTCCAGATCAAATGACACAGAAAGTAAATCTTGGATTTTCCTTTTAGCGGGCAAGCACTTCCTTTCCAGGATTATGGGTTTTCTTCTCATCTAGGTTATTTCTTGAGTAGTTATTAGGCCCCAGATACTGTCCTATATTTGTTATATATTTTTTCTCAATTATTCCTCCCAAAGTCCTATGAAATAGGTCTTGATATTATCTCCTTCTTACAGGTAAAGAAACAGAGACTTAGAATGGTTGCTTGGAGTTATACATGAAGTATGAGACCCAAGTGTGAGTCTGGGTCTGTCTGACCCCAGTGTTTCTCTTAATGCCCATTCACAACTATTTCCCAGGAGCCGCTGCCTACCCAGTGTGCTGTGAAGCCAACCAGCAATGATCTGCCTTGTTGCTGGGCACCTCCTCCCTAAGCCCCTCTTCAGCATACCTAACTCTCATCAAACATAAATTTCCACCAGCAGTGTTCTTGTTACTTTGGTAAATTCTATGGGGTATCCAGGGTTCAGAGACTGTCTGTTCCCTGAAGGAGCTCACGATCCCACGGGAGATTGAAAGCATGGCAAAGTGCTTAAATTAGCAATTCAAGGAATTAAGTGACTGACTAATGCAGGTGACAAAAAAGAGCTGTCTACCTTCCAGTGCCATACCTTCACCTCTCACCCAAGGCAGCCCGACTTCTATCCAGTCACTAATCTGAAATTGCTTTTGCTAAGGTCTCCTAGTTTCCAAATCCAACTCACATTTTTTATTTATTATCTTATGTGACATCCTTTTACATTTGTCATCATTGGCCATACCTTCCTTCTTAATTCACTTTCTCTCTTGGTATTCTTCGCATGATTCTCTGGTTTTCCTCCTTTCTTGCTGGCCACACTTTTTCAGTATCCTTTGCTGGTTCCTTTTCTTTCTTCCATCTTTCCCTGTTGCTGGTTCCTTGGATTTGTTCTCAGTCCACCTCTCTTCTCTCTACATACTCAACCTTGATGATGATATTCATTCCCATAATGTCAACCACCACCTATCAGTCCTAAGGCTATATCCGGTTTCTGAGTTCTAGAACCATATATCCAACTGCCACAAAAACAAACTCAACATCTTTCTCACAGGTACATTTCTTCTCCTGGATTCCCGTTCTCAGTGAATTGTACCCCATCACCCAAGCCAGAAGCACAGGATACATTAGTTTAAGAAGTTTAGAATTGGAGGTATGGGAATCATTCAAGCTTAATTTGTTTTCAAGCGTCATCATCTCTTAATTTATTTGAGCTTTGGTGTTTTCATACATAAAAATTAAAACAATAATATTCACCTTTGCAAAGTTTTTGTGAGGATGGAATTCAGGGTCTCCCAGAACCATCCTCAGGTTCAATAATTCAGTAGAAGGACTCACAGAACTCATAAAAGCCATCATACTCAGAGTTGTGGCTTATTACAGTGAAAGGACACAGACTAAAGTTAGCAAAGAGAAGAGTGCACAATACAGGAGAGACCAAGCATGGGGCTTCCAATTGTCCTTTTCCATTGGAGTTATGTGGATAGCACTGACTTCTCCCAGCAATTATGTGTGGCAACACACATGGAGTATTGCCAACCAGGAAAGCTTACCCAAGCTCTGGTATTCAGAGTTTTTACATAGACATGACTGACTGCCTCCATAGCTGACCTTACTCTCCAGCCAATCTAGAGGTCAAGTTGATGCTGCATGGTCCAAGGTCCCCACCATAAATCACATTGTTAGCATAGACTATCTGGCATGGCCCAAGGGCCCCAGGTTAACATAGATACTCATATCAGATAGGACATTCCAAGGGCTTAAAGATTACCCCCCCAGGCGCTAGTCAAGGACCAAACTTTTCTTTGGGCAAGCTTAATCACTTACTGTACAGAGGGTTGATGAGTTCATACATGTAATATGCTTAGCTCAATGTATGGTACATACAAATTACTTAGCAAAGGTTAGTTTTTATTAATATTTTCATCTATTGCTCTTCCTTTTTCTTTATTTTCCATACTCAGTCAGTTATCAAGTCCTGCCAAATACCACCTTCTTTCCTTTCTTAAATCTCTTCTCTCTTTTTCGCACCATTGCCTTTATATAGATTGGAGGAAAATCATAATGAAATGATAGGAAAATATGTAAAAAGAACAGGTGAATTTTAAAATAGAGCCATCCAAAACTTCTCAAAAGCAGTCTTTGAATTAAAAACTCAATAGATGTCAAAGACACCAGATTAGACACAGATAAAAGAGAGATAAAAATGTCACTTTTCATTATCCTAAATTTGTGCACATTTTGTAAAGAAACAAGGAAAGGGATCCGTTGCAGCACAGTTTTCAATAGTGAAAAATTAGACTCAATAAGGGAATATCTTAAAAAGGTGTGTATTCACAATGGCATACTATTCAGAGGTTAAAATAAATGAACTAGATTTATATGTATAAATTTGTATGGATATCTAATACATTATAGTAGTGAAAAAAAGATAAAGTATTATACCATTTTTGTAAATTTCTAAAACTCCAAATACAAAACTCCATAGTTTAGCATTTTCATATATTGAAAATGTGTAAACATAATAAGAAAGGTGCATATTGGCTGCAGAATATTCATTATCCTAGGAAGGTAGGGGCCAGAATGGGTATGGGGGAGTGAAGAAAGGGATTGGAAGGGTCTCAACTGTATCAGTAATGTTATGTGCAAAAAAAAAAAAAGTGTTTTTAACTTGAGCAAATATAGCAAACGCACACCATGGGATACTTTCAGTTCCACAAATGTGCCATGTTCTCTCTCTCCCTACCCCACATCCCATAGCTTTTGTATCAGACAGAGGTCAACCAGAGAAATAGAACTAGTAGGAAATATATAAGAGATATGTTTCAAGGAATTGTCTTATGTGATTGTGGGGGCTTGCGGGGAAAGTTGGAAACCCGTAGGGAAGGTCATCAGGAAGGGCAGGATGGAATTCTCAGACAAGACCTAAAGAATCCCTTCTTCCTCGTGGAAGCCTCGGTTCTGCTATTAAGACTTTTCAATGGATTGGCTCAGGCTCACCCAGAAGATCTAGGATAATCTTCCTTACTTAAAGTAAACTGATTATAGATTTTAATCACATCTTCAAAAATACCTTCACAGCAACACCTAGGTTGGTACTTGATTGAACTGGAAACTGCAGCCTAGTCAAATTGACATGTAAAACTAACCATCATGTCGTGGTTTATGTTATAGATACGTCTTGCTGCTCTGTACACTGACATGCATTCAAGTTGCAAGAAATTCAATAGAGTTCAAAAGTACTGTGGAAGCATTTGGGGAAATATAAATTATTTTTTAAAATATGGAATGAAAATTATGAGTAAAATAATAACCTGGTAGCTTTTAATACCTCATGACATAAGATGAGGGCTAATGTATTTTAAAGTGTCTGGCACAAGTACTGCATTTAAGTTTTTTTAAAAATCTATGTACTTGGCATTGAGCTTAGATCGAGGATAAAAAATTAATAAGGTACGACACCTGGCTTTGGGGAGTACTTAGTCTACTAAGAGCAAAGAATAAAATAGGATTCTTGTCCCATCAGTATATGATGGATCCCAGTGATTATCTAGGTCTGCCCTACAGTCCAACTCACTTCAGATGTCTGTATAAAGAGTCTCCACTTTCTGACTTCCAAGCCCCAGGTGTCAGGGTATACCATTTGGAAAACTTAGCAGTAAGAAACTAAAACACCTTCCATGCTTTCAGAAAGATTAGAGTCATTTCTTTCTGGTATAATCCTTTTCATGGAAAAGCTCCCTGGTTTAGTTTGCTAAAGGCTGCCAAGGCAATATACCAGAAATGGGCTGGCTTTTATAATGGGGATTTATTAACTGATAAACTTATATTTCTGAGGCCATGAAAGTGTTGGAATCAAGCCATCATCAGGAGATGCTTTCTTTCCAAGCTTCCTTTGTGGATGATCAGGCACATGGCAACATCTGCTTGTTTCTCCCCTCTCCTCTGGGCTCCATTGCTTTCAGCTTCTGGCTTCAGTGGTTTCTTCTCACCTTTTGTGTTCCATTGATTTCAGCTTCTGATTCTGGAGGACTTCTCTTTCAGCTTCTGAGTGTTTCTCTCTGCCATTTTCAGTTTATAAAAGACTCCAGTAAGAGGATCAAGACCCACCCTGGGTCATGTAATCTAATCAGAGGCCCCTAACTGAAGAAATTTAATCAAAAAGCCCCACCTACAATAGATTTACATGCACAAGAATGGATTAGCTCCAAGGACATGATCTTCTGGGGTCTACAAAAAAACTCAAACCACCACAATCCCCAAGGCAGAATTCTTTCAGAGAGGCAGAAGCTACACATCTGTTTTAATTCAGAAGTAAGACATCAATGGTCCCAGCACCTACAGTAAATAGGTGCCCCTCTCTTCCCCAGTTTATCTGTTTTTAATCCCCTCTTCTACATTCTTGCTCTGCTCTTCTTTTATCCCTTTTCCTTTCCTCATTTCCTCCCCTCCTACCTTTCATACCCTGGGCCCCTCATGGTAATTTATCCATTGTTTAGCCCTGGGGTAGCACTCAGAGTTGAATGCTGTGATCCATTTTCTAACCTGTGGAGTTTGGGAGATAAAAAAGAAAAGACTTATGCACGGTGAAATTGTAAGAAATGGAAAGTTCTAAAGTTTCATTTTCCTTAAGTTTGTTTGACTGTATAATTTTTAAAGGATGTTCAGTGATTATTTCATGTTGACAGTAACAATGAACAACCAATGACTTTGTTCTTTTAAGGTACTTTACTTCATAAAGAGACAACCACCACTTTAAGGTTGAAGGCTTAGGGTTTTGCTTTTGTTTTTCCCCATTTTTGCTGCCTTTAATTATTAAATGTCTTTTGGAAAAGAAAATCAATATTTTGCAAACTAAAACTGCACAATCTCTACCTTTATTGAGTATTGGACAGTGTGCGATCATGCATGTAAAGTTAATTGTGAAAAAGCCCATGAGAATTATATGAAAATTAATCTAATTCTGCTCTCAATCTTCTTCTCTTGACAGAATGTGCATATAACTCCTTTAGCACAAAAACATGGGTTATGAAATCTAATTCATATGAGCAAAGTTGTTGTTGAAATCGTTTAATTTCCTGTTCTTTTCAGGAAGCATTTGGTCCAAGTGAGCACTTTCATTGCCATTTGAGAGAAGAAACTGAGGCAAATTTTCTATTAAACTAGGAGATTCCTGCCGAACATTACAACATATTCCAATATCATTTGCCTTCCAAAGTGTCAGTGTGATGTGGTATGCTGTTAGGCAATGCAGAATCCCAGCACTGCATATTCCCTGACATTTGAAGCTGAGCAAATACCCAAAGGACCCTCCCAGGTGGATGTAACTTGGCTTTGGGCAATTAGTGTCCAAAGCCACATTAATGTTGTCTTCCTGAATCTGCAACTTGACAGTCTGATAAACAATAGCACTGAGAGAGGTGTGAACTTCCACTATTTATCTCAATGGGCTGTTAACTTTGAAACCTAATTATGATCACTTAAATGCCAACACTGTTAATCATTTCACCGCTGATCGCTGCACCAGAACCATCCAGCTACAGTACTGTGCTTCTTCATGAAGTCACCAGACTCAATTGCCATGACCTGAGATGATTTTTTAGAATGTCCCCTTGTTAATAGTGTCAATCTTGGACTGGCCAAATGGGTATATCCAGTATGTAAGGCCTTGGGGAAGCCAAAGACCTATTACTGAACTTAAAACAAAGAAAAGTGGTGGATGTCTGTTGTTGCTTGGTTTTGTTTGTTTGTTTGTTTGTTTCTTAAACACTGGGCTTGAGGAGCTTTCCTTATGGGAATCTTTTAAGTCCAGTGAGTCCTTACAGAAACCTAAATACTTTGAATATCAGAGCCATTACTGGGGATAATGTAAAATAGGAGCAGAAGGGGTGAATTCCCAAAAGTCACTGGGGTGAACCCACAGTATAAATGAACTTGAGGAATTTCCAATATAATAGATTCCAACACCCCACCTAAAGTGGGAATCCTTTTACACAGTCTGACCAAAACTATGCAGGCTTCCTCTGAATATTTTCTCAGATAGCTTACTGCCTCACACAAAAACCAATTCCACTGTTTGCCTAGGTTTGCTTTTTAGAAGATTCTTCCTTATATTCAGCTGTAATTCTCTCTTGTATAATTTTTCTGCTCTGGTCTTAATTCGCTTATCATGCAGAAAATATCTATCCTCTCATCCATCTTCAATATTTTTAACAACAGCTCTTCCAAGTCTTTTATGCCAAAGTAAATACCAGCCATTCATTTATAAAGCATATTATGAGCCTTGTTTTTTGCATATATTAACTCAATTATCAAAACTCTGAGAAGTAGATATTACAATATTATTTTACAGATTAGGAAATTAAAACTCAGCAAGATTAAGCAAGCAGGGTTAAGTGAGTGACAAGGTGGCTCTCTTGCCTCCTCACCATCCAGTTTCTCTTATGATTGCAATACTCCTCCTTTTTGACACTCTTTACTAGCCAATTTTCAACAATGTCATATACCAAATAGATATTCTTATCTTTATTTTGAAATTAAGGAATAATTATTTCCTTAATATTTGTTAAGGTTTGGAAAAATAGAGGCTTCTCTAATTCCATATGAAAATTTCAGTACTTTTGAAATATCAAATTGCTTGATCCTCCTATTTCCATACAATATTGAAACAATAGCCCCTGGTCCACCATGTTGGACTCACATGTAGCCATCTTCTCCTGTCCCAACAATAGGGATCACTAGTTGATGATAACACTCTTACCACTGAGCTCAGATGGAGTCTTAAAATTCTCAATCTAGAGCTCATGGCAGCCCTGATCTATTGATCAGCCAAAAAAGCAAACTCTGTTTGACATCTGTGGAGATTTGGAGCTATGTATCACAGAAAAACATGTTCTTAAACTTAATCAATTCCTGTGGGTATGAACTCATAAAAAGGGCCTTTTGAACTTACTTCAGTTAAGCTGTGGCCCACCTAAATTAGGATGGGTCTTAATTCTATTATTGAAGGCCTTAATGGGAATGTCACAGACAGAGAGAAAGCCAGAAGGAGCAGCAATATGTTGAAAGTCAACGGAACCCAGAAGAGAAGGGAGAGGCCAGGAGCAGTTGCCATGTGCTTTACCATGTGACAGACAAGCCAAGGACCAAGGATCATAGGCAGCCAGCCCCAGAACACCTGTCTTCAGGAAGACAGCACTGACTTGATGATGCCTTCATTTGGACTTCTCTTAGCCTCAAAACCATGAACCAATAAATTCTCATTGTTTAAGCCAACCCTTCATGTGGTATTTCCTTTAGCAACAAGGAAACTAAACACCATCCCAAACTATCCAACAATGATCACTAAATGAGGTTCCATGTGACAAATTTCAAATGTGACAAATATGGTTACATTGGGATGAATAAACTGACAAAAGTTATGTATAATGAGAAAATGCACAACAGCAGCCAAGTAAAAGACAATTACTAAATAAAGAGCGAGCATTTACCAAAAGTACAAATCCAAACTGACTCTTGGCCTTAAAGGGTATATACAAGCCTTTAAGTTGTGGTCCTGGGACATACAACACTCAGAAACTCAGAAGACAAAGACGAAGAGCAAAAGGAAACAGATTCCCTACCAGTCCAGAAAGAATTTAAATGGCCACTTGTTTGCAGTTTAGAAGAGGCTTATATAATACACATTAATTTTGTCCAGAGAATCCACCTAAAATTTAGTGGGTGTTGCTTCTCATATGAAGGAAGAAAAGATGATGGAAGAAAAACAGAAAAAAGAAATAAAGGGCTTCAGCTGCCCTTGAGTTCAGTATATCTTATGGCAGGATTTGACTTTCACGTTTGTAAAATAAAAAACAAAAATCAGCATAAGGTAGAAGGAGGGTCCCCTGGGACACCCAAGGTCATAACTTCCCTATGACTTAGAGTATTGCCTGTTATCGGGTATAGCTGCTTTCTAATGAGATCCCATCTCAGGCCAGAAACACTGATCAGTCCCACAGAAAGAGTCCAGAACAGTGGTTCTCAAAGTGTGATCCTGGGATCTCAGGCCCTACCTAGCCAAGTTGAATCAGAAACTCTGGAGCTGGGGGAGTGTGTTTCAGCGAGCCATCCAGGGGATTCTGATGCTCACTAAAGTTTGAAAACCAATAACTTAGAGGAAGCCTACAGTGAAGGCGCAGGGGCTCTGCCCAGCTGCAGCCAATATTGTCGTTATTTGAAACCAGCTGCCAACTAGTTCTCTGCATTCATTACCATTAATTCAATTGCAAAATTAAAAAGAAGGAAATCCATGCACCCATATTCGAAGTCTGCGCTCCAATGCGCCACTGACCAAACTCTGCCTGGGAGCCTGCATATTTTGGCTATTTTTTTTCACACACTTTCCTGAGGAAACCCTGTGCCTGAGCTGCTAAGCAGAAAATTTAGGGAGAGATTAGATATGTGCATGAAATTTTAACTAGTTTGAATAAAACCTTTGGGTTCAAACTTTCATGTGTATGTCTCTTGCATACAACTTAGGGGAACATTGCTAAAGTCTACTGAAAACTGTAGAATCCCCAAATTCTTCCACCCCTAACTCTGAAAATGTATGGTATTTGGAATCATTTTGTTTTTAAAAAAGTAATCACTTGTACACTCTAATGATCACTTTTTCTGAACTAGCTAAAAGCACAGTCTCTCCACTAAACTTCTAAGATTTATTCAAGTGCTATTTTTCAAGACTGGCTCTTGTACTGAACTCCTGTATCTCTTGACACCTCTTGGTTTTGCTGTGGATACATTCATGTCAAGTCCTAAAATAACAGAAGACCCACACTGAGTTATTTTTCTCTGTTTATTTTATACATCAAAATGAGTCCACATCCCTTAAATGAGCACCAACAAGGCAACCCAACAATGTACTCTTCCACTTTGCAAACTTAAGGTGAAGCTCTGCTTCAAGATATTCTTAACCAGTACTAAGTTTCTAGGCTACCTCCAGAGAGTCAAATTCTCATTTATTCATTTTACTCCTTATCCAAGAGAGAAGGAGATGAGCAACCTGCCATTAGGGGTATACTACATGGTAGCACAGCATCAAAGGCATTAGCATCATCAAAAGGCAACTAACTTGCTCCTAGAATGTCCTGCTGTTGTTTTAGACAGCATTGCTGGGCTACTAGATGATAGAATCGTGTACTGTCTATATAGTGGCAGTCAAGAACTATTAGGGGTCTGAAATATTACCCTCCTTGCAAGCTAACAAGTTAGCCTGCCACAGTTTCATAGAAGAAGACATGAGAATCTTGGATCAGAGATAGATATAGCAACAGTAGTAGCAGGAGTATCAGCATTTGTCAGGTACCCTAACCCCGATTTCTACAAGGTGATGCAATGCAGACCAGGTGCTGTCTGCACACATAATGGGTTGCATTACAGGAGAGGGACCCTGAATTTAGGGAACATCTTTTTTTAATGGGCAGTAAGCCTGCCAACCTTTGCCCCACAGGGAGATACCATCTTTATTATATGGGACAGTAAACAAACCTGCCCTTTTCTTTGTTCACTATATAAACATCCTTGAAAAGATTGTTCAGAACCAGCCAGTCAGTTTCTCTGCTCCACAACACAAAAGGAAATCAAACAGACCCATGGAGAATTGTCTCCCAACAATGACAATAGCCACAAGCACCGGAGAAGACAATCTTCCTTGGCTCAAATCACATCTCTTGGGCAAGTTACTTTATTTCTCAATCTGTTTCCTAGCCTAAAAAAATGGGGATAATAATAAAAAGCATTTCAGAGAATTGTTGTGAAAAATAAATGAGCTAATACATATAAAGCACTTTCCCCAATATTCAATAGAGTAAGCATTTAAATGTCATTATTTCTGTTTCCATCACATCTGGGGGTATTTAAGGGACTAACCTCAGATGTCAAAGATTCCTCATTATAATATGCCCCTCAAATTTACACACTCAAAAAAGGCCAAGTAGAGAAAAACTATAGAAAATGATACATGATTGCACATAAAATTTACCACACAAATTTTTTCTTATTTTAAAGCTGTTTTATTGAGATATATTCACATCTATATAATCTATCCAAAGTGCACAATCAATGGCTTTTAGTTTAAAACAGTATTATTGTCAGTTTCATTTAATATATTTGTAATTTTAAAAAAGAACCAGGGAAGCGGGTGTGGCTCAGTGGATAGAGCCCCCGTTTACCATATGGGAGGCCCGGGTTCTCGTCCTGAGGCCTCCTTGTGAAGGCACGCCGGCCTGAGCGGTGCGGTGGGCTGATGAGCAACCTCACGGCAGGAAGCAGGTGTGGCGCAATGGATAGAGCACCCGTTTACCATATGAGAGGCCCCAGGTTCCAGGGCCTCCTTGTGAGGGCAGGCCGGCTCGCGTGGCGCCGTGGGCTGATGCGGCAAGACCTCACAGCAAGGGGGAGATAAGCAGACACAGAGAAGACACGCAGCGAATGGACACAGCAGCACAAGCAGCAAGGGGGGGATAAATAAAATAAAATAAATAAAT
>JAQZBX010084037.1:0-13291 GCA_029593785.1 Cabassous unicinctus | reverse complement strand
GGAGGAGGGTGTGGATTGGTGGACCTAAGGACGGGTGGTGGCCTGGGATTGGTGGCCACTGTTGCTAGGGTAGGTGGCAGAAATGCTTTTGGCGCGAACTTTCTAACTTCCTTGAAGAAGGCTAATAATAGCTTAGCTGTTCTTTGTCTCAGCCCTGGCGGCCATGTTACATGTCACCGGTGCTGCTGACAAGGTGCATAATATGAGTGCTACTGTGAAGGTCCCCAACAGATGTTGATGGATACTTTGGCCATCCAGCATCAAATATACTCGATTTTCCACCCCCGTGCCTAAATAGGGTTTTACAAGAGGCCTATTAACCCTTTTTGGATTCCCTAAGACATGTTATTGCACATAACTAATGAATTTTGCAGTGCATTGTACATAAATATGGTGGCCCTACCAAGCTAACTTCTTGCTATTCTGTTATTGGACTGGAGTATTCAAATTCTTAAACATTTTTATTTTAAATAGAACTAAAAAAAAATTTTTTTTAAATTGTAAAATAAACACATGGTGACTTTGGAAAAACTAGAAAATCACTAAAGAGTATTATGTCATCCATAATCTTACCACCCAGATAGAACCGCTATTAACATTTTGGTACCGATTCCTCTAGGTTTTATGTGTGTATGAGAGAGAGAGGGAGAGAGAAACTGGAGGCTGGGGATCATATTTTTCAGCATTTTTTTCTACATGTTTTACACTAACTTTTCAGTGTGGAATATAAATGTGATTGGTTGCAAAGCATCCTCCCTATAGATTAACCACTAACCACTTCTCTATTGTAATTTCCAGGACATCATTATTGTGACAATGCTTGTGTATCTGCAAATTTTTTGGTGCCTATTTTAATATGATTTTGAGTTTATTTCTTAAATGGAATTGCTGGGTAGTGGTGCGTCTCTGGTACTTTGCCTTTCAGTTCTGACTTTCTTTGAGGAATCCCAGAGTGGCTGTGCTGCGCAATGTTGCTTGAACCCATAGCCTGGTCTTGATTCTTCATTCTTTTCCTTACCTTTTCCTCCAACCATCTCGACATGCTCATCTGTGTCCCGTTGCCGCAGGCCTACTTTTTCCTTTGTGAGGGAAGCCCCTGGAGGGTTCAACCAGATAGCGTTGCATTCCTGCTATCTTGTTGGATGGATTACAGGATATCCCTACTAATTATCAACATGCGCTTAGCACAGGCTCCAGAAAGGTCTTAAGAACCGAGCATCAGGATTCTCTACTAAATTTTCAAATCCCAAGATAAAAACTCCATCTTCTATACACAACAATATTGATGAAAATAAAAAAATAGCAATTAGCATAGTAGCTAACATAATACCGATGAGCCAGACTTGGATTATCTAACCCAACACTTGGGAAAATAATTTCCTTGGACTAATTCCAGAATGTTCCTTTGACTTGGGGCGGGGGCTGGGAAGGAGTTTGTGATTGTTTAATTGATTTCTTGGTCCTGATAGGATGATCCTCATTGATTTTCATTTATTTCCTGTTTCACACATATGGAAGGGGAGGCAGTGAGGGGGGAGTGGCAGGAAGAATTGCAAATCTACAAAATGTGAGATATCATTTTGTGAAAACTGTATTTCTTGCATGAGAAAACTGAGGACTTTCAGAAAGGTTAGGGAACTTTTCCAAGGTCACAAGTGAATTTGTGTTAAAGCCAAGTCTAAAATCCAGTCTTCAGTACTGTAACCACTAGACAGACACGTGACAATTTAAATGTAACTTGTAATTAAAATTAAATAAAATTTAAAATTCTGTCCCTTCATCCTTCTAGCCACATTTTAAGTGTTCAATATTCACATGTAAGTAATGGCCACTGTACTGGACAGTGCAGATATAGAACATTTCTACTATAACAAAAGTTCTATTGGACAGCTCTGCTATTTAACTTTTAATCTAATACTGGTTCAACTGCACACTCCCATGGAAACATTTTTCACAGTCATGGAATGCTTTCCAGAGCAACCTCACATACTGAAACTCAATGTGCAGGTTTTTTGAAAGTAATGCCTACCTATATTTATTAAAGCATGCTGTGATGTCACTATATTTAAATTATCCACACTGGATGCATAATTACCACTTTAGGTCTTTTAATACACAGGTCCCTTAATTTTGCATTTTTCTTAAACTTATCAATTTGCACTTAAGCATAAGTAATAGAGTGCTTAGCTCATACATACCAATGAGAATCCCCTTTAGGAGTGAAAGATTGCTTGTTTAATACCAAGGAGTATTTTGGAGAACGTCAAATCTCTTGACAGATGCATGTTGCCACAAGGATTTATTTTCTTCTGCTTGTAGCTAAAATAGCATCAGTTGCATTTTGCAATTTAACACTATTGGAGGAGAAGGTTACAGCAAAATGATTTACAAATAGGAATTGTTGCTTCCCAGCTTACCTATTTCCATAAATGATTCAAAAATTTTATTCTGGATTTGCATACCAGGGCCAACATTTGCAACTTCACCAAGCCTATCAGAAGGTGTTTGCCCTTGTTTCAGGTAAAAATGTATCTGAATCTGTTTCTTTTCCTGGCACTCACATCTTTCTCCATTTGATGTTGACTTTACCAATTGGCAAAGAGGTGACTATCTACAAGTTTTGATTTCAGTGTCTTGAAGGCTCACCAATATCCTCTTCATAACTGGCTGATACCTGGAATTCCATTGTTGAATTTCCATTTCTTTAGCTTTTGTTCCTTTTAAAATCAAACAATCTCTGGTGGGGTAATATGTAATGGTAGGAGAGTATTTGAAGGATATGCATCTGTTTGTTAAATAGAAGTTGGGAAGAGAGGATAGAGGTGGTGGTGAGGGCATTTCAGGTGAAGGATAAAGCATGTGTGAACACATAGAGATATCTTTGGGGATGGCAATTATTTCTTTTTGCATGGAGCACAGGTTATGTAAAGGACAACACTGAGAATGAAACTAAGGAGATAACCAAGAGCCAGAGTAAGAGGGATGCTGAAACATTTATAAAGCCCTTGGCCTTTATTTTATAAATGGGTAGGGGGCAGTGGAAGCATTTTAGGCAGAGGGGTGCCATAATGGGTTTGTAACTGTGAAAGGTTTCTTTAGCAACAATATGAAGGATGGCCTGAAGGAAGGTGGTACTCAGAGAAAGGACTGATTGGGAGGTTGTTGGGAAAACCAAAGCAAGGGTTTTTAAATGTCAGATCAAAGATGGCAGCAGTGATACTGGGGATGGAAAAGTCACAGGGATTCAGGAGATGTTTGGAAATTACCCAGTCCTCCTCACTCCACCTATTTTAATATAAATAAATCAGAGACCAGGCCTTGTAACATTTCCCAAGCTTGATAGGTGACAAACACCACCCTTTCTTTGGCTACTATCCTTATATTTATGGCTGCTCCCACATCCCTATTTGGCCCAATCATTATATATTGTTCTGTGTTGTTAACCTAGTTTTCCTGTTGCATATGCCTAATCGTCTCAGCTAATATATAAGCTTCTAGAAGTCAAGGACCTTGGTTACCTTCCTTATGCATTTTCTAAGAGCACAAATAACAACTGAGATTAGAGGGTGCTTTTTATATCTAACCAGTCACCTAGGATATGTTGAGAATTGAGGGCTCTTTGGTCCCAGATTTGGAGTTTCTGATTAAGTAATTCTAGAGTGGAATCCAGGAATTTGTACTTCTTTATGTTCAGCTGATTGAGCCAGGTATGTTTAAACTCTAGTCAAGATTTCCAACTCAGATTTTGATCTTGTCTGGCTCTATGGTCTTAATCAAGTGAACAGGGTCACAATTTTCCTCTTTGAGAGACTGCAGTATTGAAGTGGATGGTGTCTAAGGTCACATCAGTCAAGGGACTGGCCTAGATGAGGTTGTTTCCTGGTCCATTGCTGATTCTGCACCCTGGGAATAAAGTCTGGATTGTTTTCCCCCTGAATGTGTTGCCTTGCGGTCCCTCATGCCCATGTTCCCTGACACTCTTCCTCCTCCTCCCACATGGCCTCAGTGAGAGCTTCTCCCTAGGAGAGTTCTCTTGCTTCTGAGCAGGCTGGGTGAGCACACAGTCAGAGAGAATTAATGGCGGTGTTGCCACCCACGAGAAAGCGTGGTCGAGAAAGTCTTATGTGGAACACCAGATGGTGGTAGGTGGTCTTCAGAAGCCTGTGGGCCAGAGTCAGCTGTGCCCCTGCCTCTTGCCAGATTTCCACCTACGGTGCCTCCTGGGTTCCTGAGCAGCTCAGGTATGTTGCAAGCTTGGGGATTTGCTGAATAATTTTTCTGTGCCCTCTTCTTTGATGGGGAACTGTAGGATTTTTTCTCTTCTGGGCAGACAGCCAGCTCCCTCTCACTTTACCACCAAGGATAAAGGGAAATTGATGTCCAATATTAATAAAGAAGCCTTACCTTTTTTTTTTTTAAGATTTATTTATGTACTTTTAAAAAATTTATCCCTCTTCTCCCCCAGGTGGTCCTCTCATCTGTCAGTTCATTGTTTGCTCGCCTTCTCTAGAAGGCATTGAGGACTGAACCCGGGACCTCCCACATGGGAGGGGAGTGCCAACAGCCTGAGCCACATCCGCTCCCTGCAGGCTGCGGTGTCTGCTGGCTTGTGGCATCTGCTCGTTGCAGTGGTGTGGCATCTACTCATTGTGACGGGTGCAGTGTCTGCTAGTCTTCTTTAGGAGGCACTAGGACCTGAACCTGGGACTTCCCATGTGGTAGGTGGGTGCCCAACTGATTGAGCCAAATCTGCTTCCCCTTACCTTTCTTTTCGTTCTTGACTGTACTTCATTGCAAGAAGTCATTTGTGAGTGGCTACTACCTAACTGGACTAGAAGGTGAACCAAAGGATGGGCCATTTATTCAGTGTGGGAAACCCAGAGGCTGAATGTCTCCATTAGTGCCCTGGTCCTCCACCTGCTCCCTAACCCAGAACAAGCATCCTCCTAATTGCCTCTGGATGCTCTGCTCACTGAGCCCCTATGCTTGGGATTCTGCAGAAGGGTAAGCTCCAATGCCTTGGCATATCCATTGTATGTGAGAAATTAACTTCTCTCTTAAGCTTCTCGAATGGTGTTATTTATATACCATCCCTGGGAAAATTGAGAAATAGGCACTCAAATCAATTTACGTGTGAGGTTTGGATGAGGAACCCTTGCAGAATAACACCTGTGTCTGGTCCCCCCCACCAGTCCACTGAAGGACACCACCTCAAAGGACTCTCCCTAAGGGCGGCGGTCTTGCTTTCACTCACACTAATGGTCCTCCTGATAGTTCATTATCCCCTCTCCCCACATTCTCAATCCCACCTGAACATCTCACAAGTTCTCAGAGGATATATGGTGAGGGGAGAGGGAAACATTTTATAAACAAAGTAAGTCTTTGAACAGTGTTCACAGACTGAGGTAGATGTATCAGGTAAGAGAATACAAGCAGGAATGAAAAATTAAGAGAAAGAACTGAGAAAGAAAAAGTTGAGAGGAAGGCTGGCCTATGTTGACAGAGCAAAATCTTGGACCCAATACATGACACACTTCTTAACAGGTAACCCAGTTGGATTTTGCCCAGCAACATTTTCCTTAAGGAATCTGGGCTATGAAGTTGAGGCAGGTGAAGACTTCCCTTTGCTTCATGAAATTACAGTCTCAGAGGGAAATGGATCAAATTAAATGGCCAGCCAAATAATTAATTACAAATAGCAGCAAGTGCTAAGAAGGAGAGTATTAGCTTCTAGGAACACATAAAACAAGAAAACCTAGCAGGTCTGGAGGATTGGAAATGCTTTCTTCTCTCTCTCTCTCTCTCTCTCTCTCTCTCTCTTTCTCTCTCTCTCTCTTCATCCCATTTATAAAGGACTCCAGTAAGAGGATTAAGACCCACCCTGGGCCGTGCCTTAACTGAAGTAACCTGTTCAAAAGGTCCTACTTACAATAGGTTTACATCCAGGAATGGATTAGCTTGAAGAACATGATTTTCTGAGGTCCATACAGTTTCAAACCACCATACCAAGTAAGTGGATTTTTCAGTGAGCATCTAAGGGAAGGAGGAGGAAGGAGGGCAAGTTTCTTGTACCTGTGTTTCCTTATATGACCAGAAGAAATTTATCAAAGGGGTCTATCTTAGTTCTAAAAGTGTCTTCACTTCTGCTACTACCCTAGAGGCCTTCTTAAGAAACCCAGGTAGTGTGGAATTGAGTTCGTTTGGAACTGAGTGGTTACTCTAGTCAGTGGACAGTAAGCCAGGGTTTGCATAGACGCTGCAAGCACAGAAGTCCAAATCCTGGTTTCCTGGAAGTTGCAGCACCTGCCCTGAAGGTTGAGCTCATGCCAAACAAGGTTGTTCTCATAGCCCTGCAACCCACATGCAAGCACAGACTGGCACAATTTTAAGGATAGAAAGAAGGTGGACTCTGACTGCATGGGTATAGAATGCTATCTGCCCTAAAGAGTTCTCTGCTGCCTTTTGTAGTGTTTTTAAATTTTCAGAACTTTCTTACATCTCTTTATATTTCATATGATATCCACACACTATCTATATTTTATAGATTATAAAACCATCTCACAGGGGAATTAAATGACTCATCAAAGTTCATAGATGAGATTCTTTCTAGTTTTCTTTGTTGATTCTCATTCAGGAGTAACCCTCTAATTAGAGTCCAAACCTTCGATTTAGAGCCAAATGACAAGAAAACTGAAATCAGAAATGTTAAAAAGACAGATCTAAGACAATATTTAGTCTAATTTCTTACACATATGCTACCATCTCCACTCCTATGCAATAAAAATTTATTTTCTCAAAAGTAATCTCATGCTGCCTTGTAAATCATCAAAGAGAGATTTAATTTAGTTTGGTCCCATTAGGTGCATTTTATTGTACTCTGAATCACTGGTATGGGATACATATGCCAACTCTTAGGAGGCCAGAATATCACAATAAGAAGAAAAATCCACTTGTTTGGCTCTTTTGTATAAACAGGAGGTCTTTTGCATAAACAGGTGGTCCCTATAGTAGTCCATTTCCAGAAACCAAGAAGTGCACCCACAAGTGGTTAGGACATTGGGAACGGCAGAGGTACTTTGGCTAGCCTTCAACCCTTTCCTGAAAAGCAAAGCTTTTCAAGAACATTTTTAAAGTAGAAAAGTGCACACAAGTGTATTTCAATGCAGTCATGGAAGAAATAGCTGTCTGCTCAAGACAGCAAGCAAGATTTCATGAGTGTGGCGTAGAATAAAAGCTCAGCAGATTAACTGTATATTCTCATTTGCTGTGGTAGAACTTGAATTTTTATATTAAGTGTACATATGAATTTTAATTTCATTACTGCCCCTGCAATTTAGATATTCCTACAGAAAGTCGCAGTACTGTGCTACATCACTCAGACAAAAGAATAAAGTGTTATGTTCCATCAAGCCCAAACGCAGCAGATTTAACTGATGTTTCCACTTCTTCCAATATCAGAAATGTTTATTTTTTAAAACATATAGTATGAATACTATTAAACGGTCCTTATACTAAAAAGTGAAAATTTTGAACACTATTTTCCATCACACAATATAGCACACATTTTAGTTTGCCAAAGGGCTGCCAATGCAAAATACCAGAAATAGGTTGACTTTTATAAAGGGGATTTATTTGGAGTAAAAGCTTACAGTTCTGAGGCCGTGAAATATCCAAATCAAGACACCATCAGAAAAAGGTGCTTTCTCACCAAAATCAGCTACTATTCATCCTGTTGTCTGGCCACGTCACAAATCAAGATGGCCACCAATCTCTGCCGATGTCTCTGCCTTCCCCTCCAGGCTCACCATCTCTTGGAGCTCAGCTCACAGAGGTCAGCTGTAAGCAAGCAGGCATAGGGCTTGTCTCTCTCTGGGCCTGGGCGTCTTCTATCAGTCTCGGCTGCTCCTCTTTCTTCCTGAGTTTAGCTGCAAGCTATCAAGCATATGGCTCATCTCTCCCGTGGCCTCAGCTCTTTGAACTTCCAGGGAGACTTTGCTCCTTGCAGATCAGCTGCGTGCAAAACTGAAGTCTTTTCTCTCACATTGCAGGATCAAATATGGCAGCATACTTTATCCATGTGTGTGTCTCTCTCTGTTTCCATTTTTATCAGACCCAGCAAAAGGGCAGAGAATCAACCTGAGCCACAACTCACTTTTGTAGTCCAATCAAAAGCCCTAAATCAATCTTATTAAATAATCTAATCAAAGGACTCTCAACTGAATTTAATATAATCAGAAGGCCCCAACCACCCACAGGAATGGATTAGTTCAAAAACATAATCTTTACTTTTGGGGAGTCACCAAATTCAAATTGCCACGATAGATATTGGTAGTTTTCCCACTGACTCTTGCTCCTGTTAATGCATTATAATTAACATTTATTTTAAAACTAAAGTACAATCTTACTTATAAATTATTTTTACATCAACTTGAAATCAAAACCTTGCTGACATTTTTTAAAATGATTTGACCAACTTAGCAAGAGTCTTCAGACTAATAAACCAAGAATTATAAACTGGGAGCCTTAGCCAGGGCCATAAGTCAAGAGTTGCAAAATTGTGAGAAGGCCAAATTCAGGTGTGTTTATTTGGCTATTATAGTTTTTATTTAAATATCAATGTGATTTCCTTTAGACGGGGAAAAAAATGTGCCCTTTGCCACAACTCCACCATTCTCTATTGCCTTACACCTTGCCCTTTTCAGTCATGCTTTCTACTTAGCCCCTACGTGCACCTGATTTGCAATTCCTGTTAGCTTTCTTTGCTCACTTCACATTATACTGAGCCCTTTAGTTTTCTTTTTGATTTCTTTATATTACTTAAAAACTGCCCAAGAAGAAAGAAAATACTTAGCCATCTCTTCCAGTCTTACCAGGTTTTCCCTACTACTTGTAGATTGCAGAACTTAACTCTCTCTCTTACTCCAGCAAAGAACAGATTGCTTTATGTACAATAGGCTCCAGACCTATACCATGTAAAAATTAGTGGTTCAAACCCAAACTACAGTCCTCATTTAATGAAGAAGTGTTTGGACAGAATTCATTAAAAATCTAATGGAACAGCAAGAATCCCCCACATACAGGGGCAGTGACTAGTGAAGGAGGATGGACCATTGATGGGCCCTTGATATTGATGACTGTACTTATGAACTTTTTCTTTTGAAATTGAAACTTAACCTACTATTATCAGTTGCCTAAGAGTTACCTCCTGATAGCCTCCTTGTTGCTCAAATGTGGCCTCTCTCTAAGCCAAACTCAGCATATAAATGCATTACCTTCGCCCCAGTGTGGGACATGATTCCCAGAGATATGCATCCTTGGCACTGAAGGATTGCTATCAAGCACCAACTAGCAATGCACCTGGAAAAAAACCTTGACCAAAAGGGAGAAAGACACATGAGTTTATATGACTAAGAGAGTTCAAAGTGAGTCAGGAGGTCATCCCAAAGGTTACGCTTAGACACATCTCAGCAGGATCCCATTGACTACCATAGTAAATACCACCTCAAATAGTGGAGCTACTGAGGGCTCTGAAGACATCCAGACACTATAGGCAGGACTGACAGCTCAAGAGTTTGGCACCCTGCCAACGGGTCCTACTTTGGAATTTATGCTTCCCAGTGTGACAGAGTTAGACTCGGTTGTGGTTTCCTTACACATGGCTCTTCTGCCCCTTCTATTTGAACCTATAGTTAGTACTAGAGTTGATAGGCTTATTTTCAAGAGACTTAAATCTTTGGGCTGTCCATGTGCCAGTTGGGCCCTGAATCTCAAAAGAGTTGCAACACCTACTCTCCAGTTCATTGGACTCACCCAGGACAACTAACAAGGAAATGATAATAGACAATGATCACCCCAAGGAACAGAGAGGATCTACAACTGCAAGCAAGATAGTCCCATCCATCTGCCCCATGGGATCGAAGCCCCCTCTCAATTAGAGGTGGAGTGGGCATCACCATCCCAGAATCCTCAGGATTGGGGAATGAATGATGGACTAGAGTAGACTTACTGTTATTCTACTATAGACTTATTGTGATTCTAGCAATGGAAGAACTTTTATCATTGACGTGGAGGCAGTGGCCTCTGGAGGTACTGAGGGGAGGAAGAGGTAAAAACAGGTGTAATATGGGGGCATTTCAGGGACAATGGAATGGTCCTGAATGTTGTTGCAATGACTGATACAGGCCATTATATATTTTGTCATAACTTACAAAATTGTGCAGCAGAGAGTTTAAATTATAATGTCAACTATAATCCACAGTTAGTAGCAGTGCTCCAATATGTGTTCATCAGTTGTAACAAATGTTCCACACTAATGAAGGATGTTGTTAATGTGGGAAATTGTGGGAGGGGTAGGGAGTGGGACATATGGGAATCCTCTACGGTTTTTATGTAACATTTATGCAATCTAAGTATCGTTAAATTTTTTTTATTTCTTTTTATTTTTAGTGTTGTCTTCATAGAGCCTTGTACTGAGACTATTTCTTTCTTCCTGATGGTTTGGTCGGGTTTATGTGACAATGTCTTCAAATCATTGTTTTTGTGTCTGACAAGAACTGGCATACCGTGGCAGTGCATAATTTTCTTGGTTAATGCAGTTTCAACTCAGATAATGCCAGTCTGAGACAACTTGACATAGTCTACCTGATGAATGTGTTTGAGGCTTCAGAGAAGAACTTCTTTAAGAAAATATAATTTACAAAAAAAAAAAAAAAAGAACAACCAGATAATGTATGGAGGAGATATTTGCATAATGATTTTTTCTATTTAACAAAGGATTTGCAAATTAAATGTGAGCCACCTTGTTGTATTTAGATGTTTGTTTATTGGACTTCAGGAATTTTAGAGGTGGAGTGGGTAGGAAAGTTGAAGGCAAAGAAATGTATTTGGAAGCTACTGTCAAGAAAAGATATCTTTAAAAATAAACCAAATTCCCTCCCCCATCAAAGAAGATCATATTTACATGTAATTTTTAAATCCTAAATCTGTCCTGTAATATGGGGACCCCTCTCGTAAACCTGGACTCTTTTACTGTCTGTTGAATGAAAGAAGATTTCAATACGTTGGAAAGACATTATGAGCTTACATCTAACAGTGAGCTCTTTGCTCATGTAAGAATAAGAAATATGTTTGTAGAGTACTTGATGGTGGTAGTGGGGTATATGCATATGTTTACACTGGGATTGGAAACTGCCCCCAGTTAGTCAGATCCAATAATATAATGTAGTAGATGAGAAGGGTCTACTACTCACATGTTATACAAGCTTGGGCAAGTTTGTTTATCCTCAAAATCTCAGCTTCCTTTTTCATAAAATGGGGATATGAGAAATAACTACTTCCAAGGATTGCTGTTAGTGGTAAATAACTCCAGGGTATATAACAAACACTAATAAAAATCTGGGAGAAAATTTTTTTAATAAAGCAAAAGATTAAAACAAAATTTAAAACCTTAGCAATTCTCTTCTGGCAAATGTTTTATATCAGACTCCTCTATTAGAAAGTCTTTTAGTGAGGGTTGGCTGCCCTATAAATGGAAAGACACCCCATTTAGAGTGGATCCCACTGGAAGCGGAGTCACAGGGGACCACTGGGGGAAAGAGACTTTATGAAATAGGACCGGTTACATCATATCAGCAGAGTATGTTGATGTATAATTACTAATCATTACTGCAATACATCATTTTAAAAAGTATTTCCCCACTACTTCTTTTCCCCTTAGGAATGTATTATTCATATCTAAATAAATTGCAGTTCACTGAATTCATTTAAAGAAATCCATTGATTCTTTTAAATTATACGACACATGTAACTGTCACTTAGGCAATAATTTAGAAACGCCCCTCTCAGGATTTCTGGAAACTAACTCTGGGGATGGAAGATGAACAAAAATACCATTCCATCTGTTAGCCAAACTGACTAAACCAAATAATTTGGAACTTAATTACAGAGTTGGCTACATTTTCAAAATGCAATTTCCAAAGGCGGAAAAGTTTTATTTAAATCTCTCCGTGTTTTCAGTTTTAGAACAACTGGCTGATAAGGATTTAGGGTTAGGAGTTGGACCCAGGAAAAAGAGTGAAAGGAGGGAAGCAACTGTGTTCTCCTCCTCTCATCTCCTTTCCTATGCCCCTACTCAGTCCTGCCTTAGTGGTGAACAACTCTGTGTACTTTCACCTACCGGCAATGAAAGGCAGATGAAATATAGGACCCCAGTTAAATTTGAATTTTGTAGTTTTAAAAAGTGAATTTTTATAGTATACATTTGTCCTATGTGGTATTTGATACTTAATTATACTAAAAATGCATTCATTTTTAATTGGAAATTCCAATTTTAATGGACATCCTGTTTTTTTTATTTACTAAATCTGGCAATCTTATCTATAAAATGACTATTTTCACTAAGAGATTTGACTGAAAAACAGTGTCAAAGTTACTGTTTCCAAAGATGGGGGAAGTTCTAAAGACCAAACTCTTCAAGACACAAAACGATGATTGTCTATTAGTATAACCATGGGTATTTTTGATAGGGGGATGTAGAGTTGTTACAGTTGGGAAAGCTTTTCTGTTGTACCCAAATTTAGATCATATAGTTGACATTTATTCACTGTGCTTAAAGGTCTGTAAAAGGGAAGGAGGAAGGGAGGAAGATTCAAAATACCATTTAACAGTTTTTATTTATCTTATTTTATTTATTTATTTTTATTCGTGAATCTTAGCTTTGAGTGAGTGGAGAGGGGAGAAGACAATAAACTTGTCCACTCCACCTCTTCTGTTACTCAAGCCAAAACATGGAACGGGTCGTGACACCTCTATATCTCTCACATCTCAAATCAAATCCAACAATAAATGTCAGCTCTACCTTCAATATATAGCTAGAATCAGTCCACTTCCTACCATACCCACTGCTAACAATGTGGTCCAGTAGAACATCTTTTCTCATCTGAATTATTGTAATTTCCTCCTGCCAGTTTCTCTCTGTTTGCACCTTTGCCATTTACAGTTTACATCCCACACAGCACCGTGATTGATCTGGTTGAAACCTAAGTCTAAGGGGTTTTTAAAAGTCAATGGCATCCAACTCCACTCAGGTACAGCCCTAACAGTGGCCTGTAAAACCCTCCCCAAACCTGTCTCTCTTACCTCTCTGAGCTCACTTCCTACAGTGCTTACCCCAACACCCTTCCTACCACACTGCACCCCTTGCTATTCCTCCACCATATCAGACACAACCCTGTCTCAGGACCTTTGCAATTGCCGTCTCCTTGCTTGCAGAGTTCTTCCAGGTCCCTGCACC
>JAQZBX010084036.1:0-13307 GCA_029593785.1 Cabassous unicinctus | reverse complement strand
ATAAACTGCTACTCCATAGAGTTAGGTCTATAACTATGTTTTTTAGCTTTTTTGTGGTTATAAGCAGATCTATTAAGCCATGTTTCTATTCCCATCCCCACAATTCAGTTGAAAAATTGTCAGTCCTTTAGGAATTTTCTTTCAAGAATGGTGATAGTTAACTTTTAACTTTGTTGTTAGCCTTGAATTTTATTTGTGGCTCACTCTTAGGGCACTTCTACTACTACCTGTCTATGGTGTCTTTGTCTCTTCCATAGGTTTCTCTTAACTTGCACGGTCACTAAACATTGGTGTTGTCTAGGATTCTTTCCTTTGATCATTATTCTTCTCATTCAACACATTTCATTAGGGTTATATGATTCATTCTCATTGCCTTCACTATCTAACAGATATTGATGGACCCAGAATCTCTATGTGAGTTCCAGACCTGAACCTTATCCTCAGAATATAGGCATGTGAAGCACATTTTGTTAAAAAAATGAATTTATGACTTCTGATTCCATGTCCATCCAGGAAAACTTGATCCTCTTCCATCAATCCTTAAATTAATTGTGTTCCCCTTCATCCATATTCCCAGACTACAAACCTAGGAGTCATTCTTGACTTCTCTCTCTCCTCCTTGCTCCTAACCTTCTGCATCTAATTAATCAGCAAAGATTTTCAACTCTAACTCCAGAATATATTTGGAATCTGTCCAGTTCTGTCAAATCTATTGCTATAACTATAGTCCAGGCCACTATCATCTCCTACCTGGATTTTTGTAAAAACCTCTTCATTATTTTCTCTGCTTCTCCATTTTACACATTGGTGCCACAATGATCTTTCTTAAAAAACAAGTATAGTCATGTAATTCTTTTGTCTTCCATTGATTATCTTCATGATTTAGACCCAGACTATTACTCAAGCTTCCTCTCCTACCACTTTCTGTTTTACACTTCATATTACAGCTACAATGAATTGCTTATATTTTTTTATATAACCCAAGCTTTTTTAGCCTGTCTCTGTTTTTGTGAGCTCATACTTTTAAAATACTCTTATAGGTAAATTTATTCATCCTTCATGATTGAGTTCAGAGAGCATCTTTTCCAAGAAAATTTTCCTGATCTCTACAGATTATATTACAGTTTTCTCTTCTAAGCTCTTAAAGGAATCTAAGCATATTACTTTAACATCTGTTTAGGTGTTTGAATCTCCCATTAGATGGTAAGCTTTTCAGGGCAAGGGACCATGAATTTTGTATTCCTTGTATCTATTTATCAGTGTCTAATTTACAGTAGGTACTATATACATATAATGAAAGTATTTGAGGTATGCCCTTCTGGTCATGTATCAATTTTGGAACCAAACAAAAAAGCCGTTATTCTTGTTTTGCCTACAGTAATGAATGGTGAGTCCAAACTAGTCACATGTTCAGTATTCCCCGAAGAACTTAATTCATTTTGAATGATACTATTTCACAAGGCAACTTACCTTTTTGCAGAAATCCACCTTAACAAGAGAATTGCAACATTTTTGACTACTAAATCAATCCTAGACTTTTACACCATTTTTTCATTATCAAAATGTTTTCATAATTTGAAAGGCATTTAAATTCAGGTCTACAGATTTATTTATGGGACAAATGAGTCATACATAGAATATTATTGGTTTGTAAGTTTTTAAAATAACTGAATTTCAGAGTACATAAAATATGAAAATACCAAGTGAGATATTGACTATTTATGTTTGAAGTTTAGCCATAAATTCAATGGCAGAAGTCCTGTTTCATGGAGTATACCAAATGGGATTTGGAGTATGAAAAAGAATTACCTTAAGCTTTACTTTAAAATCATATTATGTTTCTGTTTTACTGGGATGCTTTATACTGCTTATTTCTGGAAAAGTTTGGTCAGCTAAGAAAATAAAGTGAAGATTTTCTGAAGTTAATATTCTGTAAAAGAAGACAGAGTAATTTGTTATGTTGACAAGAGAATAGAGTTCAACAAGGGAAAGCCATTGGAAGAAAATGAGGTATCGATCAAAAATGAGGTAGAAAGCTTTGGAGAAAAGGAATAGACATGTGATGTATTTCATTTTCCAGATATATCTCTAACTATATCTCCTTTGCAGGCCTTTTGTCTGTTTGAAATGGTCTATGAGACATCACCTTAAATCTCTTTGAGTATCCAGAAAATGTTTCACAGTCACACCCTTAGTTCATCTTTACCAGATGTTTTCTTGACATCACCCTGTATATGATCTTTGCCCAATAGCCCTTTCTTATTTTGAAAATCTTATGTTGGGAAAAACTAGGAATGACAAGCAGAATCATCTAGAAGCTAATTTACTCACATGACTTCTGCCTAAATTGGGATATTTGAAGAATAGAAATTACTGACCAGACTGCCTACAGGTAACCTCCCCATTTGCCCTAACTTTTTCAAAGAATTGCAGCTTCAGGACTTCTCACATGATGGATCCGGGCTTCTAGTGTGGTATTCAAAGAGAACCAGGAAGAAGTTGCATGGTCTCAGAAATCAAACATTGTCATTTCTGCTGTATCATTGTTTATGAGATTATCACTATGGTCAACCCAGATTGAAGAGTAAGGGATATAGACTTTCCTTTGTTGTTGGAGGAGTGTTCAAAACATTTCTGGCTTGTTTTTAAATCACTGCAAGAAATTAGAAGGAAAGGAAACCCATAATTTAGAAATAATTTAGTATAAATGTTTGTGCTCTGAACATAGGGATAGAGGCCTTCAAATATTCAGTATTTATAATCTTTCTCTCATAGGTGCAGGGGAAATGCATTGAAATCAGAGGAAATAGTATAGAATTGGCACAATGTTTCTCAAACTTGGTTGCTCATTAAAAATACCTGGGAATTTTTTAAAAATTATGATGCTCAGGTGGCACCCCAGACCAATTAAATTAGAATCTTGATGGGGCTGGAGTTGGGTAGAAGCATGCAGACATCAGTTTTCAAAGTCTCCCAGGTGATTACATTGTATAGCTAATATTGAAGCCCACTTACCTAGCTGATCCTGAGGTTAGTAAGAAAATTGATGTCCTCCTTTTTAATTGAGTACCAACAGCTCATGTTAACTAACTTCTGCCAGCCTCCTCAGAAACCCCTCACATAGTGAATATGGGCTATTAATGTGTACAATGAAGAGAACCCGAGAAAAGTCTGCTGGAAGAGTTGTCAAAAAATGATAATGGGGTACCAAGCCTTGTACCATTCCCAAAAGGGATCTGATTCCAAAGAAGGCATAAAAAACATACAAGATAAAAATTGTCCATAAGACCAAGGTTGTATTAAGCTGTTATTGATAACAGTCAAAGGTTTAAAGATATTTTTATATTTCTTCAAATTTTTCTCTGTGAGATAATGTACTTTCCTATTTAATTTTGCAATTTCAAAAGCATTATAGGGGAGCAGAGGTAGCTTAGGTGGTTGAGCATCTCCTTCCCATATATGAGGTCTTGGGTTCAATCCCTAGTACTTCCTAAAAAAAAACATTATAACTTTGATGTTTTAAATGTGATGGGACATGTATGGTCTCCTTATCTGTTTGTTTTATATTTAGGCTGTCTATGTGCTTATTTCTCCATTTTTTATTTTGTAATTCCTTGAGGATGAAGAGCATGTGTTATTAATCATTGTAGCATAAGTGCCTGGAAAATCATAGGGCTCATTAATTAAATTAAATAATTAGACTAAGAAACCAAGAAACTTACCAATACCATGAGAAGAAGAGCATGTTTCATGGTAGGTAAAGTGCCAAAGTGGGAAATATTAACTTGATTGCTGAACGTGTATATGAAAACAATAAAGTGATTAGAAATGACCTGTTCTTCCTTATCTCATCTCCCCAAAAGTCCACTAATACAATATCTTGAAGGCTTTGACTAATCTAGTAAAATAAGTTATGATAATGATAATGAAATGATATGAAGTTTTAAACTTCCACCAGACATACACGCTCTCACTCACTCAACCATTAGAATATTTTACTTATGTAAACCAAGTATTCAGCTTAAAAGAAAGGATAGTTGTATGCATAGATGTGTCATCTATGTCTATTGTAAATGGTTTCTCCCACAATTAGACGAAAGGTCACATATTTCACTCTTCTTAGATTTTTGTTAGGTTGAAAATGGAACAGTGTAACATATGAAACAAATGGAACAAAGGCTGGGACTTGGGAATGAGATTTACGGCATGGTAGTACCCACTGAAAAAGAAATTTCTTTGAAATCCAGGTATCAAGAATTTTATTATTAGGTAGTACTTATCCAGGGTGAAAAGTACTCTGGGAAATATCTACTTTACTATTTCTAAGGCCCTTGATCCACAGAAACTTGGTTTCTCTGGACCAAGCACGCAGATCAGACTTCCTGGCTCTGATTAGAGACAAACCTACTTTACCCATGCATTTATGTATAATTTTAAATTTCTATGGGATGACTGTGCCCTTGAATCCAGCATCTCTATTTGTTGACAAATGGAATCTCCATTCAATATTCTTAAGAAAACATTGTCAATTTTCTGAAGAAATTCCTGAAGAGTCCCACATGGAGAACATCCTGATTATGAGTTGTTTAATTTTGCATTTAGGATTGAATACTGCCCTAGAACAAGACCCTTTTAAAAGTAGAGGATTCTACAAATCCCCAGAGTTTATCTGCTCCTTCCCTCAACCCTTCCCCAAGTCCCATGGATAGTCCAACCCAACCCCCCCCATCCTACTCCCCCTCACAGACTAGCACCACCGAACCCAATCATGTCATAGCACCACTGTCACACCCATCCACTGCCCAACCACACCCTTTCACGTTATCATAGATTTTGCCCTTATGGGCATATGTTCACCACCCTCTACTCCCTTTCTGTCTCCTGTAAACTTATCCTCCAGACTCTAGCCCTATGAGTCTGCTCAGTTTGTTTAATTCATATCAGTAGTGGCCGCCAGAGGTTCTTAGGGATGGGAGAAGGAAGAATAGGTGTAATATGGGGGAATTTTCAGGACATTGGATTTGTCCTGCATGACATTATAGTGACGGATACAGGCCATTGTAATTTTTGTCATAACATACAAAATTGTGTGGGACAAAGTGTAAACTGTAATGTAAATTTTAGTCCATCATTAGTAGCAATGCTTCAATATTGGTTCATCAATTGTAACAAATGTACCACAATAATGAAGAATGTTGTTAATGTGGGAAATTGTGGAAGGGGAAGGGAGTGGGGCATACGGGAGTCACTTATATTTTTCATGTAACATTTAAGTAATCTAATGTGATTCTAGCAATGGAAGAAATTACAACATTGATGTGGAGCCAGTGGCCACTGGAGGCTCTGGGGGAAGGGAGACGGAAAAACAATTGTAATACGGGGACTGTTTTGGGACTTGTGAATCATCCTGAGTGACGTTGCAACGACCGATAACTGGTCATGTTATATCATCACACAACATGCAGAACTGTGTGGGAGAGAGTGTAGACTACAATGTGAACTATGGTCTGTGCTTAATGGCAAAGCCTCAGGATCATTTATCAATTGCAATGAATGTGCCACACTAATGAAGGATGTTTGTGTGGGGGTGTGTGGGAGGGGTGGGGAGTGGGGTATATGGGAATCCCTATATCTTTCGTGTAACATTTATGTAATCAAAGTATCTTTTAAAAAATAAAAATAAAAAAATTAATTATTGAAAAAATAGAAGAGTCAGGCCAGTGTCCATTCCCTTCTCTCTTTTTTCTGCTCCTCTCTGACCCTGTATATAAGAAAATGCAATTGGACTTCAAATACAATGCCAGTATTTCTAAAGGATCTAATATTTACAGACATGGCTGAAGTGCCCCAGAAATTGGAACCCAAAACTCTACCTTACCTTTAACTTTATCCTTTTCAGACACAAGGGAATTTCATTTCATTGGACTCCTCATTATCATTAATGGTACAGACATATCTCTGTGTAAATTAATGGACCCTGATTTTTAAAGAGCAAGAGAATTGTTCTTAAAATATCCTCATTCTAACATATTATTTGCTTAGCACCCTTTTCCTTAGGTTTGCTTTTCTGCATGCAGAGCTTCATTATTCAAATTCAAACAGATGAGTAGCGATGAATGTTTCTTTGGAGACTTGAAAAGTCTAGACTTTTGCTTATTCTGGGATACTCATTATAAAGCAGACACAGCTTAAGAAAATATAAATGCTCTGTCTCCATGCAATGGTATCATGAATATTGATGCTCAAGTTCTGTCAAATCTATAACTCTTTCTTACTTCATTCAAATGATATGGTGAAAAGATATCCCTGCTATGATATTGATAGAATCATGGAATGAGTGTTTGTGTATAATACTTTTATGCTTTACCTTGCCCCAAAATTATTATTATTGCATTATTTTCTTATTAATTTTATTTGGTTATTTTTTAGCTTCATTTTTGGAGAGATTTTGGATCATTAAAGGGTCACAGCTGTGGCAGGGGAGGATCACTGGTGCATGGTGTCAGTGATGGGGGTATGTGTGGGGAGGAGTGCACCTGGGATATGGCTCTAAGACATATGAAAATGTTCAAGTGGTCATGGGGAATTGTCTCAGTGGGTGGAAACCCACAAAATAACCAAAGGAATATTGAATTCCCACCCTGGGGAGTACTGCTACGTTCTCTAATAGAACAGCAAGAATCCCCCAAATATATGGTCAGTGCCTACTGAAAGAAAAGAGACCTTTATGCCAGGCCCCTGATATTGACGCTTGTATTTATGAACCTTTTCTTGTGAAATTGAAACTTAACCTAGTATTATATATTGCCTAAGAGTTACCTCCTTAAAGCCTCCTTGATGCTCAAATGTTGCCTCTCTCTAAGCCAAACTCAGCATATAAATGCACTACCATCTCCCCTACCCCAGTGTGGGACATGACTCCTGGGAATGAGCCTCACTGGCACTGAGGGATTATTACCAAGGGCCAACTACCAATGCATCTGGAAAAAAACCTTGACCAAAAAGGGGAAATATTAAATACAGATGAGTTTTTATGGCTAAGAGATTTCGAAATGAGTTGGGAGGTCATTCCAGAGGATACTCTTATGCAATTCTCAACAAGATCTCATTAACTGCCTCAATAAGCAATGTCTCAAATAGCTGAGATTCTGAGGGCCCTAAAGACATCTAGACAATATAAGCAGGGCAGACAAGCTCAGGAATTCAGCACCCTGTCTGTGGACATTGCTTTGGAATTTATACTCTCCAGTTTAACAGAATTAGACTCATTTATAGTTTCCCCCCACAAAACTTTTCTGCCCCTTTTATTTGAACCTATAATTAGCACTATAAGTGTTAAATATATGTCCCAGAAACTTAAATCTTTGGTCTGTTCATGAGCCAGTTGAGCTGTAATGCTCAGCAGTGTTGCAACTCCTACTCTACAGTTCATTGGATTCACCAAGTACAACTTACAAGGAGATGATGGTGGACAGCACCCATCCCAAGGAACAGAGAGTCTCTGCAACTACAAGCAAAATATTTCCATCCATCTGCCCCATGGGGTCTAAGCCCTCTCTCAATTAGAAACAGAGAAGGCATCATCCCCAAATCCTCAAGATTAGGGAATGAATAACAGACTAACATAGACTTCTTATTATTCTATTATAAAGTTATTATTATTCTAGCAATGGAAGAACTTTCATCATTGATATAAAGACAGTGTCCACTAGAGGCTCTGAGGGGAGAGAGAGGGAAAAATAGGTGTAACATGGGGGCATTTTTGGGACTTTTGAATTGTCCTGCATGATATTGCAATAATGAATACAGACCATTATATATTTTCTCATAACCTATAAAATTGTGTGGGGCAGAGTGTAAACTATAATGCAAATTATAGTTCATGGTTTGTAGCAATGTTTCAATATGTACTCATCAATTGTAACAAATACCACACTAATGAATGATGTTGTTAATGTGCAAAAGTGTTGGAGGGGGAGAGGGTGGGGCACATGGGAATCCTCTCTATTTTTACGTAACATTTATGTAATCTAAAGCTTCTTTAAAAGTAAAAAAAAAAAAAATGTAAGTGTTAATGAATGGCCTGGAGCTCAGAGCATTTGAAACTCAAAAGTTAGAATCATTTTAAAATGTTATTTTTCTAGTTCTAAATAGACTAAAATTTCACTAATTTATCTATGAAATTATTCACACAAATCTGTCCAATAAAGTGAGTTCAATGAAATGGTTTCAAAGGTCTCTTCCAGCCTAATATTCTATGACTCTACATATTAACATTTATAGATCAATCCCTTTAGTGTCTAAATCAAGCTTGCTCTCACCAAAGGGGATTTAAGATAGTTTACCTACACATTTATCTTTTAAGGTGCTCTTCATTCTTATTTGCAGTTTCTCTTTCCTTCTGTCTGGGGTCATATTCCTCACTCCAACTTCATTTAGTATTTATTGAAATATGGTTGCTTTGGGAGTAAATTATTTCAGCTTTGGTTTGTATGATAAGACCCTTATTTGCCTTTATTTTCAAAGGAACTTTTGCTAAGTTTAGAATTCTATGTCAGAAGTGTTTCACTCTGCACTTTACAGATGTCATTGCATTGAATTTGGGCTTTCATAGTTTCTATTGAAATGTTAGGTCTCCAATTTTTGTTCTTCCTTTGAAGATAATGTGTCTTTTTTCTCTGGATGCTTTGAATATTTTCCCTTTATTGTTGGTTTTTAGCAGTTTGACTATGATAAACCTAAGTGGAGTTTTATTTGCATTTATCCTTTTGGGGATTTACTGTGTATCTTGGCCACTCTATCTTCAAATATTTTTTCTTCATCATTCCCTCTCTTTTGTCTATTTCTAGGGGAACAATTACACATATTTTGACCATCTGCCTGTATTCTGCCTATCCTATATACTCTCTTCTTTTCATTCTGTGTTTCTTTCCATGTTTCTCTTTAGAGAATTTATATTGACTTGTCCTTAATCTTTAATTTCACTAATCCTTTCATCTGCTGTGTACAGTCTGCTGTTAAATATCTGCTGAATTTTTAGTTTGGGATATTTTATTTTCCAGTTCTAGAGAGTCCATTTGATTTTTCACAGATTCCAATTCTCTATGCAATTCTTCTTGATGTGCTTTAATATTTTAGTTATAGGTATTTTAAAGTACTTGTCTCCTAACTCAAACATATGTATCATCTGTAAATCTTCCACTATTGTCTTTTTTTTCTCAGTTTGCAAAAAATAATAAAATATTTTTGAAGGACATTAAAGAAGGGCTAATAATTTTGATAGGTAAATCATGCTGATGGATATACTATCATAAAGATTTCAATTTCCTGAAATTGATTATAAACTCAGTCTAATTCCATTCAAAATGTCAGATTTTTTATGGCACTTGAGCTAATTCTAACATGTGTCTTTGTGCATATATAAGTGTATGTTCAAAAGGCTAAGGATAACTAGGACACACTTGAAAAGGTGGAATAAAATAGATGACATGCCCTTCCAGATGCCAATATTTATTTGAAATAAGGGAGATGGCACTGTGCAAAAAAGTAAAACACTGAAACAGATTAGATAACCTGGAGACAAATATATATATAAAATCCTTACTATGTGGAAGAGATATTGGCATTGTAGGTCTTTGGATAAAGGAAAGCCTATTTAATACATGATGCTGGATATATGATTTTCTATGTGGAAACATGAAATTGGATCCCTATCTCTCTCCATTCACAAAAAAATAGGTTCCAGCTTGGTTGACTCAAATGTGAATGCCAAAACATAAAAATGTTTAGAAGAAAATATAGGGGAATAATTTTCTCTACTAAATGTAGGGAAAGAATTTAAGTCTGACATGAAACTGCTGATCATAAAAGAAAATATTGACAAATGATCTCATTAAAGTAGGAACTTTGATATATTTTACTATATCAAAATTAATTATTATTAATCAAAGGATACCACAAGGAGAATGAAAAGACAGGCCACTACCTGAGAAAAGATATATGCCACATATATGATTAAGAATGATTGCTGTTTGAATATATTTATGACTTACAAGATCAATATGAAAATGAAAAATACAATAGAAAATGGGTAAACATATTAACATGAATATTTGTGGATGAGGAAGTAGAATGACAGATTAAAATAATAAAAAAATGCTCAACCTCATTAGTAAGCAGTGAAATACAAATTATGACCACAATGAGATGCCATTTTATACCCATCCGGCTGGCAAAAAATAAAGTTTGACAATACTCACTGATAGTGTTATTTTAAACTGGGTACTATTTTATACAGCTGTAGACAAACTCTAGAAACTTGCAATGCATAGACTTTAAAAAATCTCTTGCACCAAGAGACATGCCCAAATATGCTCCTAGCAACTCTTCATACTAGTAAAATACAAAAACAAATGTAAAGAAAAAATCCCTTGAACAACCTAGATGTTTATTGACAATAGACTGGACAAGTAAATTTTGGCATATTTACAATTAAATGCTGTACAGCAGAAAAAATAAATAGACTTCTACAAAGAAACATGGATAGATCTTAGACATGTAATATTTAATAAAAAGCAAAGTATAATAAAATATTATTTTTAAACCTTGCAATATGCAAAACTTAGTACTTTGGGAGAAATAAATACATACATAAAAAATGGGCTCGGGGATATTAAATACAAAATTCGCTACTACATTATCTCTCACAGCGGAAACAAGGGCAAAAATATAGAGAAATCATAAGTAGATACAAGATATTGTTGATATTCTTGTTCTTAAAAGTTAGGGTATTTCGATTTTCATTTTACTGTGCCTTATAATTTACATATGTCATATGTGTATATATGTATATATTTTGTACCAAGTGTTATCAAAATGATAGTAAAAAAAGGAGAAAAATTGCCAAACCCTTAAAAAAAAGCCTGCAGATGTTCATAGATTATAATGTGGACTTATTTAATACCCAGCTAAGAATAAGGTCTTGCCAGAAGGAAGTATACGAAATAGATGATTAGATCATAGGTAGATAGAGATAGATAGATAGATAGATAGATAGATAGATAGATAGATAGGCAGACAGATGATAAATAGGAAGAGGATACCAATATATGAGTAAAGGGTATAACATAAAGACTTTTGAAAGCACCAAAGTCAATCTGTCTCCCATTATGATCTCTGGTCAGGGTGCTAGATATGTTCCACAATTATTAATTGTAAATATGAATTAGAAAGGGTACCAAAGCAGCAGATGAATTACCCAAGAATATAATCAGTAAGAGCTAAACTTAAGAGATAAAGAAAACAGTAATGTATAGATGTCTTGAATTTTTAGTCTGCTGAAATTTCTGAAACTGAAATTCAGCAACACATGACTTAAATTAGTGAAAACGACAAACGCAATTAGCCTGAAATTAGTAGAGTAAAACAGCACAGTTTCTTCTCAACTAGAGGGAAATCTGTATGACAAAACTCATTTCTTAATCAGAGATTCTTAAAAATCAATCCTGCTGACTTTCGGAGTATCTCAAGATTTTTAAATTCGACGGCTTCAAATCTGTTTGGGCTTATTTTGGGACAGGAATAATAGCAGCACAGCCACACAGACATTGCTTTCTGCTGTCACACATCTCTGCCACCATAGGGTGAGAGAATTAGAATGCTCACCATTTAAATTGATATCTAGTGACAAGCAAAATCTCTCTCTTTCTCTCTCTCTTTCTCACTCCTCCCCCCACCCCTTGCTCCCCTGCTGTATCACAGTAAAAACACAATAGACTATAGTTTGCAGGGGTATGATGGGATGCTGAATCTATTTACAAAATCAATGTTGATTTAACTTCCTATCTTTCATATTTCCCTGTTGATAGTAGCATGTATTAATCTGAGACAAGACAGTGGGTCTTTTCATAATCCTATATTACCTGAAGCCTTAAAGAGACTAAAGGGTGAGCTGCTTAGTTAAATATTCAGCATTTGAGGAACATCTGTTTGGTTATCTTCTGCTCTTTTAGCAATCCAAAATTTATGCCTGTTTTAACAATATTTGTGAGTACCAGGACTTATGCAACACAGGCAGATTTCTGAGATCACGTTTTTGTCAAGTCAATAATGTGGAAAGGCAGTGTTGGCATTATACAGAGAAAGGCCAGAATGCATCGTGTAGGCTGCACCTGTGCTTTTCTCTATCCTTCTGCAAGGTCTATTCACAGCTCTGAACTCAGGTTTAATTTGTAGAGGGTCTCATCTCACCCCCATGGAGCATTAAGGCAAATAAATAAAGCACCATATTTCCAGGGAAAAAATATTTACAATGCAAACATACCATAAATGATTTAAACTTTGAGGAGAAGTAGCAAGAGAAAAAAATACTGTTCTGAAAACATAAGGATGTGTTACCTTTATCTTATGCAACATCAACATACAATATTTACAAGGGACTTTTCCTTCTCTTTCAACATTAGAAAATTAATAAACCTAGCTCATTTATTTTTATGTATTTGGATGCTATCAATTTTATATCTATTATAAAATAACAACCATTAAATCTCTGTGTGCATTTGTTATATAGACATTAAATCATGCAGGTGCATCATAAATATTGCACATGGAAAGATTAATTGGATCATTTGGCTTTTTCACCCTTTGGGCTCAGGAGTTACTAATGATGCAAAGAAAGAAACCAAATGCCCTAGGTGTCCTTGCAATTCTCATTGTCAATTAAAAATATGCAGTTAGACTTCTGTTGTATTTCTCTATCCAATTTTTACAACCTCTATCACTTCACTGTCTCCTTAACTCCTTCAAATACCTCTAAGCTTCCCCGTTTTGATTTTTTTTATTTCATCTTGATCTCCTATTAAGGAATTGCTTCAATTCTCTACTATGTTTTAATGCCAGAATGATCAAACTTGCAGTACATGTGTGGTTTCCCAACTTCCTAGAAATTTATTCCTTTTTAAAAATTGAGATATAATTTACATATCATAAAATTCACCACTTCAAAGTATACAATTCAGTAGTTTTTAATATATTTACAAAGTTATGCAACCATCACCAGAACAATTCCAGAATATTTTCCTCAGCCCAAAAAGAAACCACATACCCAATAGCTTTCCCTTCCCAATCTCCCCTTCCCTGGGCCCCTGACAACCACTAATATACTTTTGTCTCTGTAATTGCCTATTCCGGAAATTTCGTATAAATGGTATCATACAATGTTTGCTCTTTTGTGTATGGCTTCTTTCACTTAGCATAATGCTTTAAAACTTCAACCATGCTGTTACACAAATCAGTACTTCATTTCATTT